>JAJMSH010000091.1:0-41260 GCA_030558315.1 Kodamaea suecica | reverse complement strand
ACGTTTTCGTTATCGGTACTGAAGCTGGTAGACCATACGTTTCTTTGCCAAAGGGCAAGGGTATCAAGTTATCCATCTCCGAAGAAAGAGACAGAAGAAGAGCCCAAGAAGGTTTATAAACAAAACAAAATTTTATGGAACTATGATTTCCATTCTGTATTCTAATAACTAACGATTTTATATGATAATGATGTAGTAGCTGAAGCGAAGGGTCCTTTATATAGCACTGACGTCAAACATGTCGATTGCAATGAAGGGTCTGGGCAAACGTTGGGACTGGAGCGCACTAAAAATTTGGTAACAAAAGTTTAAGGTCAACGTTGAAAAAGTACACTTCTTTCGGGTTCTTATCGAAGTTATGACCTCCAGATATAGGGTTGAATACGCATTAAAGAGCCACCGCCGTGACCAGTTCATTGAATGGATAAAGGCACTACTTGCTGTTCCATTTGTTCTTCATGCTGATGCGGAGAACTATTCGATGAATGTCAGTGAAGTTTACGATACCATGGAAGAGTATGAACAAGATCAAAACTTCAACATTTCAGGTGAGTGTTCAAAGAGATACTACGAGATATTCGAAGACGTTGAAAGATTGGTAGAACATACGATCATAATTGACCAGCTCAATGACAAGAGGATTCATAAGACTACCTTGCCAGCCACTAGATTGAGACAATTGGTACCTTCAATCGGTCGATTCTTCACTTATTTACCATTGAGAGAAGCATTCAATGTAGAAGACAAAAGAAGGTCAATTTCAAAGCGTAGATTGGTGAGTCCTTCGTTCAATGATGTTCGAATGATTCTTAACACGGCCCAGATCTTGGCTCTTTCCCAAATATACAAAGACTCTTCCAAAAGCAATGGTTCGAAGTTGAAATTGATCACTTTCGATGGGGACGTGACCTTATACGATGATGGTAAATCGCTACTGGAAGAAGATCCTATTGTACACCGTTTGATGAAATTGTTATCTCTTGACTTATCAGTTGGAGTTGTGACAGCTGCTGGGTACCCTGGTCAACAGGGTGCAGAGCAGTATTACCAAAGATTGAAGGGTTTGATTGATGCTATAAACAAGAGCACAGATCTAACTGCATGCCAGAAGGAACGCTTATTGATTGTTGGAGGTGAATCAAACTACTTGTTTAGGTTCTCCGATGAGATAAAACAGTTCAAATTCATCCAGGCTGGTGAATGGTATTTGCCTATCATGATGAATTGGAATAAGATTAAAATAAAGTATATCATGGATACCATGCACAAGCATTTAAAATACTTGCAGAGAAAGTTCAGCTTGGAGGAGCATACCACTATCATATTAAAGGAAAGATCTGCTGGTATTGCTCCAACTATAGGCTATAGAATCTTGAGAGAATTCTTGGAAGAAATGGTTCTCTCGTGCTCTCTCAAGTTGAACGACGTCCTAGCAAAGATTGCGGAACCAGACTTCATAGAAGCTCATTTAAAGGCCGAAGGCTTGGAGTTGAAAGAAGGCGATATCCCAGAGCAGGAAGAAGAAATCACCGTATGTGCTTTCAACGGAGGATCAGACGTTTGGGTAGATATAGGTGATAAGGCTTTGGGCGTGGAATCCTTGCAGAAATATTTATGTAAGGATGAAGATATGCAACACATATGTCCCATTCAGAAGTCGGAGAGTTTACATATTGGAGACCAATTTGCAAGCATTGGTGCAAACGACTTCAAGGCCAGATTAAGTGCATGCACTGTTTGGATCGCAAGTCCAACTGAAACGGTTGCGGCTTTGGATGATTTGATCTTCAATATCACGAACTGAATTTATCATAATTGGAATGTAGTCGTTAGTGAGCTGTGTTAGACGGATTGTCGGCCTATTGTGGAAGTAGAAACGGTAAAATTCATACTGACTTTATCATGAATGTAAAAAAATACCAGTGTTTGCTGTAGTATCCAGTAATTGCTCTTTGCTTGTTTCTGCCATAATTTGCCTCACAACGAGCTTACATTGCTGTAAATCAACTGTCTTGGTGCACTTTGTTGAAGCGAAAGAAAGCAAAAAAATAACGACATCTGCAGGGTTCGAACCTGCGCGGGCAGAGCCCAAAAGATTTCAAGTCTTTCTCCTTAACCACTCGGACAAAATGCCATTTCTTGAAAGTGTATTGATTGTTCTGCCATATACTCAATACTTCCTATTTCTAATAGACGAAGAAATTGATCTATACCATTGTTACAACAACCATCTGACCTGTTTGAGATTTTTAAGGCATTCCAAGTATTAACACATTTGCCTTGTTGAGGTTTGGTTACATATCTTCTATACTTTTACTTGTTCAATATTCTTGCAAATTGGTTGAGTATTTCGAAAAATATAGCAGGTTCAAAGCAAAATGAGTCTCTTGATGTAGATATGCTTGCTGAATCAGAATGAACTGACGTTTATACTACTCCAGAAGTCATCTTGAAATCATAGACATATATGCCCTTTGAGTACATTAAAGTAGTCGAATCTTAGAAAGACTCTCGCTGATCCAAAGTTGAGTCATGAATAAACGTCTTTATATTTTATTATATTATTCTAATTATACTCTAAGTACAATGGAAGTCCATATGCCACCGGTGCAGCCCCGTTTAAGTAAACCAAATTGCAACACAGTCTGCTTTTAAATGTTGCCTCGCAAATGCTCAATTTTGGTCCTCGAGCTTGCTTATTAAATAGTCCCCAATATTCAAACACTGCCAAACTAAATTGGTCAATATCCTTGTCCGTCACATCCCATAAATTCACTAAGACCATGGGAGAGCCACATGTGAGCCAATTATAAATGTTGCCACTAGGCTCCAAAATCCCGTTGGTCTGCAACGCTCCCAGCGAACAACCAATAAGCAAACTTGGAGGAAGCTTTGGCCCTGCTGGTAAACATTTCTTGAACAATGTCGAAGTGCGAATGTATTGATCGCATCCACCGTGGCCTAAATACACAAACAAGTCGGTGCTCAATAGATGATCGAGAAGCAATGAATCATCCAACGGTTTCTCGCCAATCAACCCGCACCAACTCACTTCATCTTGAAATGATCTTTTAAATTTTTCTTCTGTTCTCTTCAAGTCACCTCCTGGATTGATCATGTAGTATAGCTTATCGTTCTTTATTGAAAGAGAGTGCTTGTTCTCTTTCAAGAGTTCAATTAACAAATGCACTGAGGGCATTCTTGAGATCGACTTATTTTGCATGCATTGCAAAGATTCCCAGGGAAGAAAAGAACACTTGGCACTGGGGATCAAAATGAGGTGCTCCTTCTTCGCCTGGGACCTCAAATTGAAGTATTTATCAAACAAGATCGCAATTGACTTGTGAAACTTCTGGAAATTGATCTCGTTGTAGTTATTCTTCTCTCCGTGGAATGCTAATTGATTGACGATATAATAAATTAAATCGTCAACTTCTTCTCTATGGTACGTCGTCAAATTATAGAACGATTGGACCAAATTGTCAGCAAATTCCATATAAGTATTTTGAGAATTCTTCCTACTGGGCAAGATCGATTTGATTAGCTTCATTAAATCTTGCTTGAATTTCAAGAACACCAGATCTTGATTGTAGTTGTTAAAGAGACATTTAAACCCTCCGAACCAGTATTGCTCGACATGGTTTAACAAGTCTTTCAATTTTAAGTCCAAGCTAAACCTTAGCTTCCACCAATTTTTGCGATCTTCCTTGGTGTTAATCTTAGAAGTAGTTGCAAATTTAGTGGACAAATTGCTTTGTCTTATGATATCTTTAAATTCAAGTTGAATGCTTTCGAAGTCTTGCACGTTAACATGTCCTCCTCGTCCAGAGAACCTCTTCATAGGCAATCTGATGAAAAAAGGTTGTTCCCCCTTTACAAACTTGCTCATGAGCAAGTCCCCTGAGCTTAAACAAACATCAATTGAGATTATAGACCAGTTGTCTGGTACATGCAAGTTCAAGTCAATATTGAAGTTCACTGACAGTTTTGAAAACTGTTCTACGTTCGTGACATCCTTAATAATCGCTGAAGGGAGTAAATCAGTTAACCCACTGGAGCCGTGATTTAAAAGTCTGTCGTTCTTAAACGGTATAGAATTTGCAAAATCTTGCAAGTAATACAAGTCAATCAATAATGATGAATTTAACTTGAAAATTGTCATTGAAGAAATCAAGGCAAGACAATGGTTCAATAGCATGTTGATGTCGCGTATTTCATAAAGATTGAAGTAAGACAAGTTCTTGGTTGTTATGAACGATAGCAACATCTGATTGCACTGCAAGAGCTTATCAATAATGTCTAGATTAATCATTGTCTTGTCAATCAACCCTTCCGAGACAATTGTTGGTAGAATCTTGATACACTCTGTCAATGTAGAATAATCCGGCAATCCTTTCATGTTGGTTAATATTTCATTCAAACTGAACTTTGCGCGTATAAACGAATCACCTAAAGAAGGACCTTTGGAGGTAATTTTAACATTTTTCATGCTAAATAGATAATCCCATGGGACCAAGCTTTCATCCAAGGTGTATACGTTTAACAATTCCAGAGTTTCAATATAATGCACAGAATCCTTTTGAGTCGGAAGGAAGCTAAAGTCTTGGTTGCCGTTTTCGAAGAGCCTGATAATATTCCTTTCCAAAGCCAAAATCGTCGAATTTTGTTTCACTATATCAATCTTTAATAATTCTTTAGTCTTGACCAACAATTCTTCTTGTTCCTCATTCTTGTGTAGGAATACATTGTGAATTATTATCTGGAAATAGTTAATGCAATTGATCAATGGTACGTTATTAAGCTCATTGATTTTCTTGAACTCGTTCAAGTAGTACACAAAATCTCTTGAGATACCCAATTTCTGAAGTATTCTCATGATAATAATGTAAGACTCCAACAACAAATGAACGGTCTCCCATTTCAATTCGTTGTAGAATGTCTTTGCCATATTGGAGCTGGTTTTTTTGATGATTGAGTATAACAACTTTATGGCAACCTTAATACTCGTGAAGGATTCAAAATGATTGTTGAGGGATGCATTTAGCTTTGAACTTGCAATTTGGAACTTTGAAACTAGCAACAAGTTCCGGAACTTATCACCTAGCTTCAAATTGCTATGCGGATCAACGCCATTTAAGTTAAATTCACTCCTAGATTTCAAGATCTTTAAAAGTTTTGAGAATTTGTCACAGGCTAGATCTAACTTGTTTACCTTAATGAGATAATCCAATTGCAACAAATTGAAGTTCAATACTTCGTGAACTGAATTGATCTTTAATGTGTTGAGCAACGAATTCAATTTGTTCAAATTATTATATAAATCCTCTGAGTTGTTCAAGGATAATTTGGAGGTTGCACCACACATTTCAGACTGGAGAAAGACCTTTTGCTCAGGCGTCAACTGGTCATGGTTGATAATATTGATTAAATGTATAATGTAGCCTGTTAAACCATTATACTTTAAGTAAAGTAGCAACAACTTTAAGATGTTGAACTCGTGGTTTAGGATAATCTCAGGTTTGGAGATGGCGAGCCATTCTTCAGCAAGTTTAAAAGATTTTAACAAGTGTTCCTCATTCCATGCTATGTTTATCAGCTTTTGCAAGTACATGCCAGATACTAAAATCAAGTCTTCACAATCAGGTATTTGCAAACCTATTAAATCTGTAATTCCATTAACGTTATAGTACTCGTATGACACCAAACACTTCAACTTGGAATCAACAACATTCAAATTCTTCATCAAAGAATTAATTGCAGTTGACTTCTCTACCGGATCACTAACGTATCGTTCCATGTATTGGAGTATGTTCAACACCAACACAACCATAAAGATTTCATCTTCGATGGAGTTTACGAATTCGCTTGCAAAATTTGGTAGAGTTAAACATCTTGATAACACTTGAATCAAAGGAGGGTTATTAAATGAATCATATTGTGAAGTGAATGATTCCTTTGAGTCCCCCAACTTGGGAAGTAGCATCAATATAATATTCAGCGAGGCATCTTGGCCATGTTTCAAATCAATAAGGGATCTAACGACTTTGATAGATTTGGACGTCAAGTTTAACAAGTTCTCATTGCTTGGTTCAAGCTCAAATATTGAGTTTTCAGATTCGATTGAAGCTTTCAAGCTTGCCTGGTTTTGGTACTTCAAGCCCAAATGAAAGTATAGGTTTGAAATATTTCTTATTCTCTTTAGTTGCTTAAATTCCTTGTAGATTCTGTACAACTGCGATAAGTTTGCAGAAATCAACTCCATGTGTAGCACTGATGCTTCGTTATTGTAGTTTTCCTTTAAGAAGATTGTGAATGGGTCTAAGACGAGGAGATGGTTCTTGGAAAGTCTCCTTTGTTTGGTGGAGGCTGCATAAATGATTTTCGTGATATGGTTTATGTATTTCATTGAGACTTCATCTATGGCTAAAGGAAACCAGTTGATCAACTTGACGATGCTCTCATTATTCAAGAAGTTTGAACAAGACAAAATTCTTAAGTTTAGCTTTTGTAGCTGATCTAAGGAAGGGGTCTGTAGAAACGAGTGAATCTCAGCTGTCAAGTCATTTAAGCTTGAAGGTTTTAATTTCTCCAGAATTTTAGGGTCATTCAAGTCGGTCATGAAAGGTTCAAGATTGGCATGCATTTGCACGGTATTTATCAAGTGAGTTTCTGTAGGCGATAATTGTATCAATTTTAAGACCAAGGCATCTCTTGATGATTGGATGCTTATATTCCTGGAAATCAAAACTTCAGATAGTTTCAAGAAACCCTTGATCAACTTTATCAAATTTGAATCGTATTTTGAAATGTTAGGAGAATCTAGCCCATTTGCTTTATGTAGCCAGCCCATCAAATTCCCATTATTCAGGAAAACGTGTGGTATCTGCTTCCAAGTGTTGATATTAATCAATGAATCTCTATGTGAGCAAATCAATTTCAAGTTCATAGAGGCGTATTGAAGCAAACATTGCAATGTTAGGAAGTGGAAGGAGATGACCAAATGTACTAATGGTAGATTTTCAGGTTCTGGAACAAGTGCAATACCCAAGAGTAGTTGCTCAATCGTGAATTGGGAGTCACTAGGCTTCAGATGTAGAAACCTGTTGAAGTGCTGTAGTAGGATGAATAGTTGTTCTAATCCATGTGAGAACATCTTGCCATCAATCAAACTGATTATAAACACCTGGTGTCTTTTGATTAACACTTGACGGTTAGCCTGTGGCAATATATATTGGCACTTGAATGCATTCGAAATCAAGTTGATGGAAACAGTGTCAATTGACTTTTCAGACAAGAGTTTGGTTATGACTGTATTGGATATTGATTCGATATCTTTGGTCAATGAAGGAGTATCTGAATTATTCTTTCGAGATGGATGTAATGGAATGGCAGAATACGCCCTCACATACGATTCCAACGTCTCCAGGTGACCATGAAGGTCCATTCTTGTATTGTTTATGTGGATGGAGTTGTGTTGGATGTTTACATTTTTGATTTGTAAACGCGGTAAAACGTAAATTGGAGTTTCAGTATGAGAAGAGAAGACGTTGAGGGTAAAAGAGGGTACCAGAGGGACATAACGGTAGAAATCAGTAGGGTAGCAGCCAAGCTGATTAGGATGATCAACCCGGAATGCAAAACATCGGAAATGATCCAAAATGATCAATCTAGAGAGTAATTTTCATTACTTAACTCCCATTCAAATTTACACTGAATGTGCACTAAATAACTACAGTGACAAGCTCAAATCGTGATAACAATATATTAGCTTGAATTGGATTCCAAATAACGCAGCAATAGGTGCTTTCTATATATACAAGAAATTAAAACACTCTATCACCTCTGCTTTCAGCATCCAATTCGTTTTGCTTAAGTCTTTCTTTCTCTTCTAATCTATTCAAAGCATTCTTCTTGGCCAAGACACTTACCTTATTTCTTTCACCACCATGCTTCTTCTTACCTCTCTTGTGTTCTCTTAATGGCTCCAAATTGTTCTCGAACTTGTGGATCCACCTTAACATATACCTTCTAGTGGAGACATCAATACCGAAGTTCTTCAAGTCCTTTGAGGAAGTCTTTAAGAATTTATTTAAATCTCCTTCAAAAGTACCCAAGTGCTCGACTGTATCACGGCCGATCAATTTGAAGAATGTTTCCAAGTCTGTTACGTTCTCCTTGGTTCTTGTTGAATGGTTCGTTCTGTATAATGTAGATGATGTGGAGAAGAATCTTCCAAATGATTGTGGCTGGGTTTTTAATAAAGGAGCTATTGATATTGATGGACGCACTATCCTAAGCGATCTAACAGAAAACATTAGAATGATATGGTTGAATGGGACACTGGTTATTGAAACACACTAAGACTCTTGAAGTTTTCACGATGAAATTTTTTTAGGTCAGATTTGGTCGTGCATGATGTTCAAGGTTTGCAACATGATTTGATCAAGTTGGCCCAGTGGGATAGATGAACCAAGTGATGTAAGAGTTTACATCTTTATCTAAGGGAGTTACAAGTGTTTGCATTGCTTAATTGGCTTGGTCGACCTGAAACGAGGTGGCCATATTTTTTACTGTCTACTTAGTTCATAACTCTGGTTCCTAAACCCCACAGAATATAATGCTGGTTCTACCTTTCAGATCTACCTTTAATTATCAGAAAAACTTCACAAACACCCCATGAAAGTCAATCAAAATCTTATATATAAATTAGAGGATCTAAAACTTACAATAAGCCCTTGGCTGTGAACTCTTTCAACAAAGAGTTACCCAATCTAGCTGGAGATGGCTCAACAATGACACCGGCAGCTTGTAAAGCAGCAATCTTGGAAGCAGCGTCACCCTTACCACCAGCAATAATGGCACCGGCGTGACCCATTCTTCTACCCGGAGGAGCAGAGACACCGGCAATGAAGGAGACAACAGGCTTTGGAACGGCTCTGGTCAAGTTGTATTGCTTCAAGAACTCAGCAGCTTCTTCTTCGGCAGTACCACCGATTTCACCAATTAAGATGATCCCTTCGGTTTCTTCATCGGCCAAGAATAAGGTCAAAGCATCGATGAAGTTGGTACCTGGGAATGGATCACCACCCATACCAATAACCAAGGATTGACCAAGGCCAACGGCTGTGGTTTGAGCAACAGCTTCATAAGTCAAAGTACCCGACTTTGAAATAATACCAATTCTACCTCTTTTGTGGATGTGAGAAGGCATGATACCGATCTTACATTGATCAGGGGCAATCAAACCCGGACAGTTTGGACCAACCAATCTAGTCTTAGATTGAGATTTCAAGATTTGGGCAATTCTAATCATGTCATGTTGAGGAATACCTTCAGTAATGGCCACAGCCAAAGAAATTTCAGCTTCGATAGCTTCTTCAATGGCAGCTGCAGCAATAGATGGAGGAACAAAGATACCGGTAGCAGATGCTCCGGTGGCTTTGATAGCATCTCTGACATTGGCAAAGACAGGCAAGTCCAAGTGGGTAGTACCGGCCTTTCTTGGGTTAGTACCACCAACAACCTGAGTACCGTAAGCAATTGCTTGTTCAGCGTGGAAAGTAGCTTGTTTACCAGTGAAACCTTGGTAGATAACCTTGGTGTCCTTGGTGACCTTTAAGTTCTTGATAGTAGAAGCGTAATTCTGGGCTGGCTTGGTGGAGGCAAAACCACGAACGAATTGTCTGTTCAACATGATGAATATAGAGTATTAGTGATTGGGGAAGAAAGAGCAGTGATGAACGTTCACAGATTTTTTTTGGTTTTTGATTTTCGATTTTCGATTTCGTTTTCGAATTTCGAACATCGGTTTTCCAGGTCGGTTCTGATTTTGGCTCGACCAAATTTTCAGAAATGCCTCTGTGCTGATCGTAATTGGATAGCGGTGGTAAGGAAGTCAGAGAGGTGGAATGGAGTGAGTAGATATCTGACGATGATATCTCGGGGATTTTAGGTTGGATGAGAGCAAAAGAGAGGCACAAAGGATTGGAGCAGTTGAATGGGCACACGAGGGATTTCCCGTGGTTATTGACAACGTTGATTGAGGTACCCATGTTCCCCCCATGATGATCTACAGGCTCGCTGATGGAAATTCTTGGGGCAGAAACGTTGAAATTTCAAACGGTGGAGGAGTCCGATTTACACCGGGACACTCACAAAGCACAAAAAGCCAGGGGGTGAGGGGGAGGGTGGATGGCATACCTCGCCATGAGTTTGTGGTTTGGCATGGTGTTGGTGGCTGTATTGTGAACGTGAGTGTTAGGTGGTTGGTAGTGGTTGAATTGGATAGTTTGAAGAGTGGTGTAGTGTGAGTGTGGTATTTGGTGGTGGGTGGTCAAGTGGCCGTGCGGTGGTGTGCGGTGCTTGATTTTTGGCTGTTGCTTGACAAAGGTACTGTAAAGTAGGTATAGTAGTTTGTGGTTGGTATTGGAAGCTTACGGCAATGTTTGGACGATGGGGGATGAGAGGAGAGTAAGAGATGGGACAAGAACAGTGGAGGATAAGAGAGCGACAAGATAACATGAGAGCAGAGACCATCTGAAAGTGTTCGAGACTCGTGATGAGTGGTCGAATGGAAGTGAGGTTAGTGCCCCATGCTCCTAGTGTCGAAACGGTAGGAAAGTGGTACTGAAGGTGCTAGTTGACGACCACAGGATGAAAAGGCTCTTCTTCAACATGTGCCACTTGTATGATAAAACACAACCGTTGATCTGGACTACTCTCCCCCACGTTTTCCAATTAGAAAGGATATCATAGGTGTAAATCATGTAGTATTTGTACTTTCCATTTGACTGCAAATTTTTCAGATCCTAAAACGGAGTGCGTGATGATTTGGTTGAGAAAATGATTTGAGGGTGCCAGGTGGGTGACAGTGGCTGGAGGGTGACGGGTAGATGGTGGCATGAATGAGTAGGAAGAAGCAAGAGCTGGTTTAAAGGGTAAACTTGGATTGTTGATAAATCGTGAGTTTGTTCAGGGAAGAACACAACTCGGGACGCTGCCATTGAGAGCACGCAAACCTTAGAACACTCAACCCAAGACCACGTTAGTCTACGTACACTCTCGTGCCTACTCACTCTCCCCCAGGATCCTATCAACTTCCTTTCATCGCTTCAGTACCCTGATAAGCTCGTGGCATCTCTCGACTACCTGCCACATCTCTTACCATGCTCTTAATTTGATCCAACATCCTGCACAATATATAGTGAACTTATGAACCTTGCTTAGATGATCCACAAGGTAGAGGACAGCTCCCTATACTTGATAATACAAGGCCTCGGCTGAAAATGACAGTGGAAGGTAACCACCACGCCAAATCGCCACTCTAGCCTCAAGTACGCTTGTAATAAAAGCAAAGATCGCAGCCCTAGCACCCTCCTACCCCCCTCACTCTTCTGTCAGTATCAAAGCCATATGCCATATTACATTACATAATCACAAACAAACTCGTAGTGAAATTTAAGCCAAACATTGACCACCACGAACCAACCATCCTTTCAACCAACATGTCTACTGAGGAACCCACTGACATACCCGAGAATGGGGTGATTGGATCGCCCGATTCAAAAAGGCAAAAGAAAACCGAGGCGGTAGAGTCGCCAGCTCCAACTGCGGCAGCTAACTCTGTGAAACGCCCAAGTGCAGAAGTGCTTCAACGTAGAAAGGAAGGACGCTTAAAGGCTGCTTTGACAATTGCTGAAAACTTAAAGAAGACGGGTATTGGCCGTGCCGAGGAAGAGAACAAGTTCAAACTAACAAGCGTGAAGTCGATTCCTCTAATCAATCAAAAGAATTACTTCACCGAATACTTGAGGAAAGATGATCAAATATCGTTCATCAGGAATTGGAGAAGAGAGAGATTGCTTTCAACCAAATTGAAAAAGGTTGGACCAGGTGGCGCTGGTTCTAGCTCGACGACAAAGACAACCAACTTTGACAACTTTGATTTGAATGACATCGAGATTGAAATGAAGAAAAATGCTGCCGCTACAGCTGAAGAAGACGAAGAGGACGACGATAACGAAGAGGAGACCGTGGCAGAGGACAAAGTCAAGGTGGGCCATGACACTATAGTTGTCCATTTAGGCTCTGCTTATACAAGAATTGGTCGTGCTACGGACGCTGTACCACTAACTGTCCCAACAGTCATTGCTGTTCCCAAAAACAAAAACAGTACTCCTATCCCATCTCCTCTTGGTCCATATCCTTTAAGACACACCAACAGCGCTGGCGATGTTTATTTCAAGAAAGAGTTCGATGACGTGAAAGGATTAATGACCAAAGATTTTAAAGCAAGAATGAGGTTCTACAAGCGTCGTATCTTACCTAATTCTAGAGAAACAGCTTCGAACTTCAACAAGAAACAAGAACCTGAGCGGATTCCGGACCATAATGACCCCTATAAGAAGGAATGGATCGATTTGAAAAAGGCTGGAGAGAAAAGGTTTTATGTTGGAGAGGATGCTTTAAAACTACCAATAACTCCGGATGGAGATTGGACGTTAAGGTATCCGATTATAAATGGAAATTTCAACGAACATTCTGTAGATTATAGTTCGTTTCAGGAGGTATTGGGAGATATTACCATCATATTACTGGAGTCATTGGAGGAGCTTGAGATTAGCAAGAATGACTTGCCACAGCTAAAGGCAATCTTTATCATCCCAGATTTGTACGACAAATTATTTGTTGAACAAGTAACTGAGATTCTTTTTAAGCATGTTGGATTTGGCAGAGTTGCCATCATTCAAGAGTCTGTGGCAGCTACTTTCGGTGCTGGTGCTCTGAGTGCTTGCGTAATTGATGTTGGAGCTCAGACGACTTCCATTAGTTGCGTTGATGAAGGCTTGGTGATCACTGACTCACGGGTTTTGCTCAACTATGGAGGTGATCAAATCACTGAAACGTTCATTAAATTGTTACTCGAGAATTCGTTCCCATACAGGCAAATTGATTTATCGAGCCGTAATGATGATTGGGAATTAGCACAGAACTTGAAACATGAGTACTCAACCTTCCAGGATGCAGATATTGCCATTCAACTCTACAATTTCTACAAAAGAAAACCTTTTGAAACGACGGAGAAGCATGAATTCAAGGTATTTGACGAAGTCATGCTCGCCCCACTAGGACTATTCTACCCGGATGTATTCCAAAGACACTTGGCAACTGATCCAGGTGGAACATCAATCCCATCTTTGAGATCATCGACGAACCCCAATAACACCCACACCAAGAAATTATTTACAGCTTCCGTTGACCAATACACTAATAAACCGAACAACCCAATTTCTAAATCGCAAACTGGATTGAAGACAAGAGCATCATACTGTGATATGCCAGAGGAAGCGTTGCTACTTGAATTATGCAAAAATAGAATTCAATCAGACTCTTACGGTAATACCACTTCAGCAGTGGAAACAAAGCTAACTAGTAAGAAGTCCAAAAAAATTGACGAAAAATTATTGCAACAGGATATTCATACGATTCCGCTTGAGAAGGCAATCGTCGAATCAATCACCAATGCAGGCCTTGTAACTGATGTAAGTAAGATCAAAAAGTACTATGACAACTTACTTATTGTTGGTGGTGGGTTTGCAAAAATTTCAGGTTGCGACTTGATCTTATCTGATAGAATAAACATATGGCGACCAAAGATATTATCGAGTGGGAACTTGGAAGATATCTTGAATTACGTTAACAAAGAATTACGCGGAGCTTCAAATGCAAAAGTTCAATTGGCATTAGAGTATAAGAAGCGCAAGCAAACAGACCTGTCATCTGCTGTCGAAGATATTGAGCTCACATCTGCAGAGATGGATGAGATAGATAAACTGGTTCCGGTTAAATTAGACCTTGACTATGTTGATGAACTTACTGAAAAGGCTGGTGTTCTTAATGCAAACGTTTTACCACCTCCAAGGGAGTTTGATCCGGTTATGTTGACTTGGAAGGGAGGAAGCGTTTACGGAAGACTTAAGGTTGTAGGAGAAATGTGGATCACGCTGAGCGACTGGGATTTGTTGGAGAGACGTTCATTGTATTACAAGAGTATTTTCAATTATTGAACAAAAATGTGGAGTTGTGTATTAATATTAGTTTATAAACGATGCAAATATAGTTTAAAGTTTGAATTGAAGAAAAGCAGAATCTCAAAGCAATTGACTTTGGCTCTTAAATATTTAATCAGTAGTCTAAAGAGACCTTTAATTTTGCTTTTGTAGGTACTCTCTTTGAGGCCAAGTTATTAGGTATAGCAGGAATGGATGCCACATTGGTACTTGAGGAATTTCTTGAGTAGCTATTATAATTTGGGCTCTTTTTATGCTTGGAAAGCCCCATGATTTTCTCTTTTCGTTTGATTTCTCTCTCGTAATCCCATAAAGTTTTCTTCCATTGGGATAACAGATTATGCATTTCAAATAATTTGACCAACATCTTCTTGTCACCATTTCTATCATTTTTGAGCTTCCTGTAAAGTGTTTCGTAGTCCTTGTATTTAATTTTGAACTTTGATGCCAAGCTTGTGTAGTACTCTATTCTTTTTGAAGCCTTTGGAACCAACTTCTCTTCCTCTGAAGATGGAGACGTATATTCCGCCTTCATTTTCTTCATTTGAAGTCTTTCATCTTCTGAGGATGAAGAGGTACCACTAGAAGAAGAAAACTTCCTCTTAACTTGAGTTGATGCAATAGTATTCATCTTTGGCAAGTTGGAGACCTTAGGCAGGTTCAACTTAGGAAGGTTGCTCATCTTGGGTACGCTCTTGAAGGCTATATCTGTCTTGGGTAGATTCAACTTCGGGGAATTGGCCACGCTTGATGGAACTTTCCTTTCCAAAATTTCTTTGGTTCCAGAGAGTTTAGGGGAATCAGTGTGTGATTTTCTAAATGGAGTTGTCTTTTTGCTGGAAATAAGGAACCCTCCGCCTAATGGAGTCTTCTCTTCAGGTGCCGTACTTTTGGATGTGTTGTAAGTTGCTGCTGCTGCTGTTGCGGAGGAGGAAGAAGAAGAAGAAGGAATGGACGCTGCGGGCCCAGGCTTCGTCTTCTCGCAAATCTTCTTACGCAATGGATGAGTATCTGAGAAACCCAATCTTGTGAGGGCACGGTTGACGTTAGCGATAATTAATCTTCTTTCGAAGTTGGTGTAATTATCCCATTCCCATGGTCTAAGATCCTTGTAAGCTTTATCCTTCAAAATATGACTTCCAGCAACATATAAATCGGCCACATCGTCATAGTCCGCGTCATTATTATCGGAGTCCACCACCATGGCATCTATGGCCAGATCATCTCCATCAGATTCGCTTTCGGTGAGGTGCTTACGTATTCTCCTCCTCCTTGTACGTTCAAAAAGTGGATACTTATCATCCTGAACGAATGCAGTATTTCTCGAGTACACCTGGGCTTTCTCTGACAATAGTGACAGAAGGGAATCTCGAGGTATATTAAGGGCTTGTGATAGCTGTGAGGTAGTTTGCGGGCCCAAAGCCAACAAGTTTAGGAATTTGATTTGGATGGAAGGTTGTGAGTCCGTTGGGGTGATTTGGTATGATTTCAAACGTGCTAGTCTTGCTTTCAGGGGAGAATTCGAAGAGAGTACTCGATTTTGCAAGTTCAGCGAGTTATTATTAGTAGACGGCAGGGTCGAAGACAGATTGGCTGAAGAGAGCCTAATTTTCAACTCATTATTTAACAAAGGCAGAGGCGTCAATTGGTCGTTCTTTTTTAATTCTAGGCCTCTTTGAAATTCCTTGATCTTCTTTGGATCCGTAATGGGGTTTAATTTTGTTGAAACTCTACCATTGAATTGTGAATCGTTAATTGAGTAGACATCAACGTTTAGGTGTTCTGGGATCTTTGAGCAGGGGAAAGATAATTCATTTGACAATTTGATAGTCTATTGTGTGTTAGTAGGATGATTTGTATTTAGAGGCTTGAAACATGGTCTTGAAGACACGGGTTGTTCTTTCATATACATACATAGTTACCATCTTTCACGAGCAATTTAGGCACGATATCATTCATGACACACTTTCTTAATTGTTCCAACAAGTCGTTATTCAACTTGATGGATATTGCTACCGGCCGACCCAGGGGCGGATCTAGGGACGATATCGTTATGGACATGTTGAGGAAGAAAGGCGTGGTGGTTTACCGTAAAGAAGAAGAGGGTGGAAGATTAAATGATTTTAATATGAAGAGGAGAGGAGGAGAGGAGGAGGAAAAAGTCTTGCTTATTTCAAACAGTTTAAGGTGGAGTTTAGTGTAATGTGTATGCCCAAAAGAGATATATTAACCATGAAGAGTTGTGGCATAGGGTGGGAGTGGAGCGAGGGAGACGGGGAGAGGGCGAGGACGAGAGGGAGATGGAAATGTTTAGAGGGAGGAGCAAGAGTAGATAGGGAGAGACGAATAATGGTGTTGGGCTTTCTGGTCCACAGAGAGCAGAATGTAGGTATTTATAGAAATGGGAAGCTTGATTAAAGATTTGAAACAGTACGGATTTGAGTTTCAGAAGACAGTGATAGGATCGAGGTGAAGTGGAGAGTGATGATGAGAGGGATTACAGATCTGCTGATGGATTAACCCAGAGGTAGGATAAATGAATGATACTGATGGCACGGCCCACATTGAGGCAGACGTAATTGTGAATTATAAATCATCTTAAGAACGTTTGTAGCGTATCCACTTGCATCGTTACCTCATGCATGTGCGCACTTGTTGTGAGATATGGATGAAAAGAAATATTGATTAGATAATGGAGTTGTGGTTGTGGTGGTAGGGAGAAGCTGGAGAGGTAGTGGTGGTGGTGAACAGGTAGTGGTGGTGGTGAACAGGTAGTGGTGGTGGTGAACAGGTTGTGAAGTGGTGGTGAAGAGGTTGTGAAGTGGTGGGGAGTGAAGCGAAGGGAGGAAAAAGTGAAACGAAGGGAGGAAGTGAGTCCCAGCGAAGGGGAAACAGATGGAGAAGGAACACACCATAAAGAACAAGAGAATAGAGCCACTTTCAAACAAGATAAGGAGGGATATGCAAATCCAGTGAACATCCAGCGAACATCAAAAGGAATGTTAGCAGAAATCAAAAACCAGAGGGATCACCACATTTCATTTATGTTACGCAGAAAGTAAAGCCCTGTTGATCACTCGATGTGATTATTAACATGGATTTTTCACTTTATTTTTTTGGTATGGAGAGGGTCAGAGTCATAGGGAAGCGAAAGGGGGGGTGAGAGAAAGTTGGCGGAAATGGACGTGTTGAGCTAAAGCGAGAGGAGAAGCAAGAGGAGAAGCGAAAGAAGTATATGGTTAGACAGTGGTGTGTTTTGGCATACAGTATTAGCAGCTTTAAGTACACACCATAAAATACGTGACAATATGATGACATACTATACTTGTTTCGCCCAGCACAAAAATCAGACGACAAAGTACAATGACGAACGGATAACAATGCCGTGAGCACTCTTCACCCATCGTTAGCTTCGGTTATCTCTGTTTGCTAACATACACGAATATGCCAAGTTGGGAAACATCCACACATCAATAGTTAGATGTGATGTCAACGTATGCAGTATGGTAGTTGTTGAGTATTGGCAAGGGTCCAGACGAGTGTTGAGGTGTAGAGGGTGTTGAGGTGTAGAGGGTGTCGAGGGTGTCGAGGGTATTGAGGGTATTGAGGGTGTTGAGGGTGTTGAGGGTGTTGAGGGTGTTGAGGGTGTTGAGGGTGTATAGTGTGTATAGTGTGTATAGTGTGTATAGTGTTTATATTGTGTATAGGGTGTCGAGGGTGTATAGTGTATAGTGTATAGTGTATAGTGTGTAGAGGCAATTGTAGAGGTGGCGGGTTTGTTCAGCGTAGGCGAAAGGAATGTTTAAAACTAGCGTATATACTTGTGCAACTGCATAAGTGATGGTGGAAGCCTTGCTGCCATCCAGGAGTAGCAAGCAAGAAACTGCCCCTCCCATACCTCTGGCCAGTAACTTGTTGGTGATTACGTCATTCTGTCCTGTCCAAGCGCACTTAGTAGAGCATAGTACACTATGTAACAAGCTCGCATTGTATACTAGCACAGACGCCTGCTCACACTCCCGCTCACGCCCACATCGCACTTTCCACCACTACGTCACTCCATCTACTCCCTCTACTCCCACCACTCCACAACCACGCTCTCTCTGCAAGTCGTGCACATCTTCTCTTCCTCTTCTCTCACGTGACAGAACTTCCCCAAAACGGATCAACACGCCAAAGGCCTTCAATTTTTCTGCTTGAACCACTTGCTCTTCATTACAGCCCGTCAACGATATGCTTAAGTGGGTTCAATCAGGGCTTTCATCAGTTGCCGGTACCGCCGAGCCTGAATACGGAAGAGAAGCGATCTACTCCGTCAATGACTCCATCGTAAAAGGTAGTGAAGCCGTTTCTAGAGACACTACACCTTCCGACTTTTGTTGGGGTGTGCCTTCATCAACAAGTGTTGAAACCCAAACGTTTTACTATACCGACTTAAAGTCTGGGTTCCTTGGGTTTGCCCAAGTCATTTACTCCAGCGTTATGGGGGTTCACACTAATGCTCAATTCACCTTTAGATTATTCCATACTTCCGGAACTCATGAAAACATTTGGACCTCGACCAAATTAGACAACTTTAGAACAGAAGGTGCAAACTTCTATGCCGACGGCTTGAGTATCGAATTGTCCGCCGATAACACCACCTATGTCTTGAAGTCTTCCGTGAACGAAGAATCGATTGTCGACTTGACTATGGTGCGTGCTGTGCCTGGTGTGATATTCGGCAAAGATGGTAAAACTATCTTTGGAGAGGATGCGAATGAACCTTGGGGCTCGGTTAGACATTTGTTTTGGCCTAGGTGTACGGTTGTAGGTAGTGTCACTACTCCAACAAAGACGTTTGAAATCAATGGATACACTATGTTTGTCATGGCTTTACAAGGTATGAAACCTCATCACGTCGCCAAATCATGGAACTTCCTTAACTTCCAGTCTGACGATTTCAGTGCAGTTCAAATGGAATTCACTACTCCAATCTCTTACGCCAATACCAAGGTTAACATCGGGATCATCACTTCTAAAGACAAGATCTTGCTTACCTCGATCAATAACGAAGTTGTGCACCTTGATACCACTGTAGATGATGTTGGTTGGCCTGCTCCTGGATCTATTGACTTCAAGTACATTGTTGACAAAAAGGATGAAGAACCAGCCGAGTCAGATGAAGTTTATGGTAATGTCTCTGGTACGTTGGAGACTTTGGTAGAAAGAGTTGATGTCATGGCCGAAGTTCCTCAATTTGTGAAATCAATCGTTAACGGTGTTGCAGGAGCTAAACCTTACATCTATCAGTATGCAAATGAGATGAAGATCGAGATTCCAGAAGGATCTGCATCTGGATTGGCATATTCCGAAGCTACTTTCATCTGCGAGTAATTCAATATACTGGGAAATTTGTCTAATACCTGACCTACATTTGTCCCTTAATTCTTTTACATAAATATTAAATTACTCTGAGAACATAATAATGCAATAATACAAAGATAATCGTCAGATAACCGTGCCTATAGCATTTATGAATTATTCAGCTGTCTGCGGACGAGCAAATGGTGTGCCAAGCATGAGCATTGGAACCCATTTTGCTTCTGCCATCTTGTAGTAGAACCTTTTCTTGCCCTTTTTTGAGAAGTAGATACTTCCACAAGGGAATAAAACCTTATATCCACCTCTGAAATACCTGGTGAGGGTACCTGGCCCTGAAGACATACTGAATCTGACGGTTTCGCTCTTCTTCCTCAGAGATCCTGAAAACAGTACCACTTTACAGTGGAATAGCTCCTCCAACATTTCGTTGATCCTGTAAAAATATTGATTCTGTTCTTCGTCAATATCTTCTTGATCTAATGGTTTGAGTTTAGGCTGAAAGGTGCCAAAACTAGATCGAGTTCCATACTTGTTCCAGGAATGGTTTTCCATTTGACAGATGAAATGATCTAACTGTTTAGTATCCCACGAAGTAAGGCCAATAGGGATAAGTGTCATTTGATAGCAAAGACGATGGTATTTCAAATCACAATAGAAACAATTCAGAGGAGATACGATGAAGCAAGTAGTGAAGTATAATTTTCATACTGTCTTGCAAGGGAGAAGGTTTACAAATAAAATGGCTGCAAATCAGAAAGGTTATGGTATTGAGACATATTAAATACACACTTATTTAAAGTCAATTAGTTATAGCAGTAAAACGATTAGATAGCTGCAAGTAAAATACCATAACTCAATAGTTTTACTAGGTTCATCTATGGGACAAAGAATAAGCATTCTTCATGTTCCAATGGCTGCAAAAAGATGCTGCAGAATAATACATCACCACAAAACGAAATTCGTCATAATGCTTGAAGCTAAGCTTGACCACTTTAAGCCATGTTCAGCTTGCAATTGGTTCAGGTAGGATTCACATGTGTAGTTTATAAGATATCTCAGATGCTTTCATCATGACTCTATCTGGTCAGTTGCAATAAGAAGCATATCAAAGAGATAAGAGAGACTATATAAAGTAATCTCCTAGGCATAGTGAGACCCAGATGCTCAAAGACAGAAAACCAGGATAGCTACAGCAAGTTAGAGACCATAATAGTACATACGTCGACGGCAATACCACCGACTACCGCAAAACTTGGAGCAATATCACAGTTGATGGAAACACCATAAATTTGCAAATACTAGGATTATATTCACAACACATTCAAATAAAAGCTTTGACTTCTTTACATTTTGAATATTAGGGCTCCATACCATTAACTCACTTTAAACAGGAGCTCTATCATTTTCTGGGCATCAGTGGTTGATCCGTTGGAAGGTGGACTAATATAGCATCAGTCCCGGGAATACATTCTATTAATATAGACCAAATCAAGGTGAAAATAAGACAAATACAGATACTTGGAAGCTTGAGGAGGATTGCAGACCCTACGGCTAGTGTTCTCTTAGAGTACCTGTCTGATCTTTAAGTAATAAAGAAGATTAGTACTGCTAGGAGAAGTCTTCAATTGTCAATCTTATGAACAAAATACTTCAAGAATATGATCTTAAAGTGTGAATGATCTTCGAGAGCACCTTCAATTGCATACTCTCAGTTACACGTGGCCATCAGCATCTGGGGGTGCCACGAGGTTTATTACTTCGTCTCGACAAGTAATTGTCAGAGTACAGCGAAGTCGGCTCTCACCCGGGAGAACCTTGTCCTTCTATTTTCTAATGCACGTACAGCGCCAATAAACGTGCTTCTTTCAATCAGTGTGGAACCACGTTGCTGATGGAAATTTCACAGCCATCCTCATTGCTATTTTGTCCTCAGTTATCATGAATGGAGGAATTGAAAGTGGCTCAAATTGCTTAGTGTTTTGAAGGAAATGTGGAGGTTTTGGCAACTGTAGGGGAACTAGTTGATTTACAGTTTTGTACTTTTCACTTTGACCCTTTTTCTCTACTATTACTGGACCTCGCGGAAATTGACCCCATCCCTATATGTGTGGAAATCTGACAAGGATACGGAGCCGTATACAACAAGCATAGCTAATTTAAAATTGAGGTACAATACAGGTAAATTGAGTTCGAAGATGCAACTGAAATGAAGAATACCATCGCAAAAGCTTCGTCATCGTGCCAGGTATAAATAGGAACCAAATGTACCCTTGAAAGCTATCCGTATTCCAATTACCTTACTCACTTCTTAAGATAAAATGCAATTTACTAGCTCTTTACTCAGTTTGTTCGTATTGGCAACTGCTGCCCTTTCCAAGACCATCTTGTTAACCAACGATGACTCTTGGGGTGCCACCAACATCAGAGCTGCCTATTACAAGTTAAAGGAAGCTGGCCATACTGTTCTCTTAGTTGCTCCTGTTTCGCAAAGATCTGGTTTTGGAGGTCAATTCGTTGTTCAAACGAACAAGAACTTGACTTCCAACGGTGAATTCAATTACGTTTTAGAAGGTGCCCCATCTTGGGGTCATGAATTGACTGATGATCATATCTGGTATTATAATGGTACCCCTGCCTCTTGTGTTGCATTTGCATTACAATACGTCATTCCAAAGCACTTTTCTGCTGAAAACTATTCCATTGACTTGGTTGTTTCTGGTCCAAACGAAGGTACCAACACCGGTGGATTATTCACTCTTTCAGGTACTATGGGTGCTGCTTACAATGGTGTCTACAGAAACATTCCATCTATTGCGTTCTCTGGTGCAAACACTAACAATTCTTTCTACAAAGATTCCTTGGACTTGAACGACCCATTGGAGCCTTCTACCATTTATGCTGAGCTCACTGTCAGCTTGGTCAACACTCTCTTTGAAAGTCAAGGTATTAATTCCAGAGCCTTGCCTTTGGGAGTTGGTCTTGGTGTCAACTTCCCTCCGGTTGGATACCAAGACGAGTCTTGTACACAACCAGCTTGGATCCCAAGTAGAATTACTGGAGAATATGGTGCTACTATTGATATGACCTTCAATGAAACTACTGGTGTATTCCAATATGCCGTTCCCTCATTCGAAGCTTTGACAGCTTGTAACTCTGGTGATTGCACATTACCAAGTGAAAACTACATCATTGGTCACACACACTGTCAAACCTCTATTTCCGTTTTCCAAGTTGATTACGATGCCAACCTTGTCTTAACAAACCAAGTCCGTGAGTTGTTCAAGCCATTATTAAACTAAAACTCTTTGCTTTCCCTTTGAGCCTTAAATTTTCTTCAATACCGTTTCCCTTTCTTTCGTTTCTAAAATAAAAGCCTTTTATGATACTTGCCAGTGCATGGCTGCAAAAAGCCCCTAAAAAATACGTCAAATCTTGAATGTGCGGAATAACTATGAGTTTACCTACATGGAGAAACGACAAAGTTTAATAAGTAGAGATAAAACGTCCATCCATGAAAAATTAAAGCGTATACGATATATGAGCTTCTTTTTTAATAAGCGGGCAGGAGAGGGAGATGGAGGGGGAGGGGGGGGGACATGAATATATTCATTCAACTTTTCCAAAGTTCCAGATCCAATTTCAAATAATAAACAACTAAAGTACATAAATAAATCAAACACCTTGCGCAAAGTAATACAATAATGCAGCGAATCCAGCCACACCAGTCCAGAAACTGTATAAGTATCCTGGAGTTTTCACATCTCCGCTTCTTTTAAACCAAACAGTACCGTTGTATCTGTCGTAAGCAATATCACACAAGTTCTCCTTCTTTGCATTGAAAGGGGGGTACCTAGGAGCATTAGTGAACTCTGTCCACAATGGCAGTTCAACAGTAGTTCTTTCATGAGAGAATGCCTTGAAGGAATAATAACCATGGTATGAACCATTTCCGGAGTTACCAATACCACCGAATGGTGCATTAGGAAGACCAACATGGACAATAACATCATTAACTACAGAAGCACCAGAACGAACGATAGTCAATACTTGATCTAATAGAGGGTTCTTAGTACGCGAAGTGGATTCACTGGTGAAAACATAGAGTGCCAATGGGGTATCGTGACGTTTTTGCAAAGGACCAAACACTTCACTCAATTCTGAGTATTCAATGATTGGCAAAATTGGGCCAAAGATTTCCTGGCGCATAGTCGAATCGTCCCACTTAACGTTATCCACAATGGTTGGGTAAAGGAAGTTAGATGCGGAGTCAGATTCACCGGTAAGAACGACATCACCCTCTGTGGTGGCGATAACCTTGGACAAGTTGTCAAAAGCACGACTATGGATTAAATGGGTCATGTTGGTATCATCTTTGGTCAAGTTAGGGAAGAACTCTTCGGATACAATACGTACAAGTTCCTTAACAAATTTCGCGTGAATGGATTGGTGAACTAAAACATAATCAACGGCAACACATGTTTGTCCACCATTAGCGAAACGGCCCCAGGCAACTCTACGGGCAATTGTTGAGATATCCTTCTCCTTAACATCTTCCAAGATGAAGGCAGGCGATTTACCACCTAATTCCAAGATACAAGGAGTTAAAGTTTCGGCAGCCTTCTTTGCAATTATGGTACCAACGGCTGTATTACCAGTGTACAAGATCTTATCAAACTTTTGCTCAAGTAAAAGGGTTGTTTCAGGGATAGCACCAAGTACAGCATAAAATATGTCTGGATCCAAAGCGGAAGAAAGCAAATCACTTAACAATTTGGAGAAGCGAGGAGTACTTTCACTGGGTTTGTAAACCACAGTATTACCGGCCGCAAGGGCACCAACAATTGGTCCTAAGGACAAAATGAAAGGATAATTGAAGGGAGATATAACCAAGACAGTTCCATATGGGATTCTTTCAATGTAAACCTTGTTTGAAGACATGCTTTTTGGCAAATCGCCCAATGGTTCCGGTTTAGCCCACTTCCGCAAATTGGCCATTGTATGCAATAACTCAGCCATAGCAGGGCCGATATCAATTGTTTTGGTTTCGCTAATTGATCTTCGGAAGTCCAATTCCAAGGCTTTGGCAAGCTCTTCTGTATTATCTTTGAGAGCAAAGTAAACGTTACGGAGCTGGTTCAAACGGAATTGAATTGAATGGGTCTTCTGAGTGTTGTGGAATGTTGCAACAACACGAGCAACACCTACTGGGATCTCGCTCAATGGGGTATAATCCGATGTAAAAGCGGGTGCGTTGCTACTGCTGGCGACATCCACGTACGAGTGGGAGGATTCGGGCAATTCATTTGATTTGCTCGTCATTGTCTTTCGGTATGGTTCAAATATTGGTGCAGTTGAAGAATTGACTTATCAATGATCGACTTAAATCAGGATCGCTTTATTTAAACTCGAGGGGATCCTTCTCTTTTATGGGAAAGGCTCTTAAAGGCACAGGGGGCAATTTTCCAATGTGATAACGAACGATGGGGTGTGAGCAAAATTTCAGTGTAAACAATTCATGCATGAGTGTCACGTCATTTGTGTCCCCGCCATTTCAGCAATACTTGATTCTAGCCAGAAATAGAACCCGGAAACCCTTCTAGTTAAACTGTGGCAGGTACAATTGAATGGCTATGGTTCCGGATTGGATAGTGGTCTTGATTGGATTGTGCTTATGTTATCAAGTAAATTTTGCGTTTAGATTATGCTAAGCGTTGCTGTGCATGTTAGCTGCACGTAATTAGAACTAAAGGTACCGAATTTTTCAGTCCAAACATGGAGGTAACATGCAATATTGCATGTCAAGAAGGCATTGGGGGCAATGTGATCTACAATTGGTTGGGCTTACTGTGAAGAGTTATTGCTTGATATTGGTTTGGATTCATATTTGCTCACATGCATGTTGTGTTTGGTGTAGGCGTTGTGAGCTGTGTGTTGTTAATGGGGAGTAGATATATTACTATAAGAGCCAGTTTGATTTCTGTACGTGGCATAAATATAGTAGCCTAAATGAGGCAAGAAGCAAGTCAGTTTGAGTTTATGCGAAGCATATTCAATAGTGAAGTGCAGAACCTACTTGTAAAGTGCGCTGACTAGCCCCTATGAACTAACAATTGAGTCATTTTGAGACTTCTTAAAGTCGGTGTCTATTGTCCACTCTCTATAAAGCAACTTGGGGAGGCCTGCATTCTCTAACAGTTACGGTAATGATTTCGACTTCCCCATGGCCCCATGTATCACAAATTCATTTATTCTCTATGAACTTAAATCACTATGAAGTCACACCCCTCGCTAATGCATCTGTTCTTTCTTGCCAAACAGTCTTGCCACTGCAACTGCAAACCAATTTATCGTTCTCCCATGCTCCTGCACTTCTGGCAATTACCCCAACTAAAGAATCAGCAGTGATTGAATCTTTCAAGGTGGACAACACAACACTTCTTCCAATTAGTTCGTCAATGCTTAAATTAGCATGAAGGAATAGTTGGCCTGAATATAAATCGGATTCTTCTAAGATTGAAGTGCCAATGGCATTGATGGTGGTTGATAATGACAGTGGCAGGTTCACTTCAACAGGTGCAAATTGATGAAATAATGGTCCAGTGCTTAAAGCACCACGGGAGAGATCTCCTGAAGCTCTAATTGAAGGGTAATAAGTGCCCTTAGGTAACCCATTAACTGTTAAATCGACAAAGAGGTCTTTGGCTCCAACACTGACTATACGAGCAAGTCCTTTCACAGGCAGTTTACGGTCTTTATCGTCAAATGACTCCAAAATGCATACAGCAGCTGAATTGGCACGGCCTGTTCCTCTTATAATAGCATCACGGCCCGTTTGTTGAATTGCCCGTACGATTTCACTTGGTGGGAGAGAGCCCTCAGTGGTGACTATGTTATCTTTGAGGTTGATATCGAATTTGGATATTTCGGGGATTTTCAGAAGCACCCTTCCCACCGAATCAACACAGCTTTGGCACTCAAGCGGTACGTTAAACACAATCTCGAATTGCTTTGTCATGGTACTCTGTTGGAGTGTAATAGAATCGAATCATTTTACTTCATATTTGTAATCTTCATAGGCATACAATGATTGGGCACACGCACGACTTTGCTTGAAGCATTTTGCAGCATAACGTGGGGACATTGGCAGATAAGACTGCTGATAAGGTCGACGTATGCTAGCATGTGTTATATGCCCGCATGCTCTTAGTGGGGGTATTTTTATGATCATGAAGTTAAACATAGTTAATTCTTCCCACAAGAGTAGTAATATGGTAATACACAAGTTAAGTATACTCAAGTGGCCGCAAAATGTAGACTATTTCTAAGGAAACACCTACAATTAAATTCTAAAATCTCTTTATTAGTAATAAATACTTGCCTGAATGAATGAGTTCTATACCCATTCTTTCAAATTAACTCGTTCCAGCAGCAGTTCTAGTTTTGATCATCACCAAAAGGCCATGGCATTTTTGGCCAATTATTTGCAGCTATCCTAAAGCGGAAAAACATATCACACAGCATATCAAACATTAGAAATAACAAAGTAGAGCACCACTCACACTCTAGATGTGCAAGCTGCTCATTCTCCTGCGGAACCCATTTCCATTCTCTGGGCCGCCAATTGTAGGGGTATCACCGTTAGTAAGGTGGTCATTAACTCCATTGAGTTCAAGTGGCCAAGTTGCATCTCTCGTCTTGGTGCATACCCAAGTGGAAGCGTACATGTTGACTCTATCAATCAGTTCTTCAGCTGTTCTTACTGCAGCTGCCTGACATCTGAACCCTAAAGACTCAAAGGTTTTGATATACCAAGGTTCTTTGCTAGCAGATCTCAACATAACACGGCCACCATCCGCAAGACAATGGCTCATGGCTGTGATCTCATCGATAGCATCCTTACCGTTAGGGTCGAACCAGTCCATGTGATCCATGATTATAGCAATAGTGATGGCCTTATTGCTGAGACGACTGAATACATCGTTCAATGTATCAGTGTGTAATCTAATATTATCGATTGGCAAGGTCTTGGTTTGCTTGGATGTTAATCTCTTATATCCCTTTAAGGTAAGATAGTCGGGACAGTTATCAATTGAGTAGTGACCCATCAAACACAAGTAATAGAAGTAGTTATCTCTTGAGATAAGAGATCTATTGATCAAAGGATCCAAAGTGTCGACAACGTACTGCAAGACCGAGTTACCCATCATCTTAGCTTGGTTTGCAGGAACGCCCAATGCCTTCCAGAGGAAAATTGGGTTTCCAACCATCAATGTCGCCACAACTGGGTTAAACAAAGCTGGTTTCAAGTGCTGATTCCAAATACGTAACTGTTCTTCCATGCTGTTAGCATTACATAACTTTTCAACATGGTCAGCAACACCAAAGAATTTGAACACAAGACGAGCTAAACGAAGCGCCCACCTGGTTGATCCAGTATCATATAGACCCTTTTTGGCAAAGGTGCGCTCACCACGGTCCATCCAGTATTGGAAACCTTGCGAAGACATATGTGGGGACAATTTATCGATAAGCAAATCGGTAAAGTTATCAACCTTTCCTTCTCCAAAGATACGCCATACTGTTTCATGATCTAAGCACTTGAAACATGCCAATTTAAGTTCAAGCAAATGCCCTTGGCATGGGTTCAAATCAACTGCATGTATTCTGCGTGGTGGGTTAGGTAAACTAGCATATGACAAGATGTTGTCACCAGCCGAAGTAATTGCAAGAACAGTATCTTCACTTGTAAATTTAAGAATCTGGTGATCTTCACGAGGGTCTTCCCAAGTGAAAGCGTAAATGTATTGGTTCTTGAATTGCTCGAACATAGGGTTAAGATCATCATAAAAGACTCTCCAACTTTCACGTTGATAGTAGATAGACGGATAAGGCAAGTTCTTCGATACATTGGACAAGGCAGCTTCATGACCCTTGGAAACAGGGACATCAGTGTCTAACAGTGGTTGCTGTTGAATTTTCTTTTGCGGAGCCAAGTATGGAGATTCGGTGGCCAAGCAATTGATCTTGTGTAAGAGAGAGTTGGACTTCGATTTGTCACAACCGATCCAAATGTAGTATGGAATACGACCCAATTTGTTGTTGGAGGCATTCAAAGACTTAATTGTGCCAAACTTATATTCCAAATAGTTTCTTCTTGCCGAATCCAAGAAGACTCTATCAGCTTCAAACCATATTCTCCAAAAGTTACGTAAAATCCAAGGGATGTTTCTATTGACTAACCCTCCAACTGTGTTAACACGGCCAATTGAAGTATCTAAACTTTGGATACCAAAATCAACACTTGCAATGATACCATGGGCTTTGTTCAACATGTTCACTGCGTGATCAACCGCACTGTTGAAGGTTGGGATCATGGAAAGCGAGTATGAATAGGTGATCAAGTCGGCGAACTCATGTTCGATTTCAAAATTGCAAGCATCAGCAAGAACGATGTGCACATTGGTCCAGCCACGAGCAGCACATCTCTCACGAGCGATCTCACAGAGGGAAGTCGACAAGTCAACCAAGTAAATTGCCTTGAAATTACTAAGAGCATGGATTTTGTCCATATACTCGATGTTGGCACCAGTGCCACCGCCAATATCGATCCAAACGAGGTTCTTTTTCACACTGATATGATTCACAGCCAATCTAAGACATTCTCTACGTCCCTTCAATAAGAATTCACGAGTGGTATCATATATGTGCGCCTGGTTCTTGTAGAAAAGCTCAAGCGAGTCCTGTTGAGCAGATCCTGAAGACCGCTTCTTCTTGACAAGTGGTTTGACAAAGCATTCCCATGAAAAGACAAGAAGTGAGTGTACGGTGCTGTTGATTCTGTCAGCGAGTAGAATGGCTAGTCCGACGAGGAAAAGTGGTAGAAAGAGCATTGCAAGTGGTGTACCAAGCGACAATTGAACTCCAAAAACAGCAGAAGATCACACTCTTTATATAAACCAATCTTCCAACTCACCATCGCTCGACACGTCGTGGTAATATCACAACGTTTTCTCGAACACGTTGACGTATTTTGCAATCACAACATGGTCGCAGAAACGTGCGTCCCAATCCAGATAGGGATGGGCACGTTGTAATTGATGCAAAAAAATACTTAGTCGCGGTATGCTTCAACACAATCATAGGTGAAGAGAACAAGCAGACAAGAGAATATTCAGCATACGGGGATGTAATGCACCAAAGTGCTAAACAACTCACATACCCTCTATTGATGAATGATAATTGTTCATTGTTGGGGAAAGTGAATGAAGTCTCCTTCACTATCGTGATGAAATTTACTACAACTTGAAGTATGATGATCACAAGTTCAATCTCTACACCACTACCAATTATTTGTTGGATCGTAGTAATTGGCATGTGATTGTGGAAATGATTGTAAATGTGATTATGTATTGAATGTTAAGTCAACTTTGCGTTATCAGGGAATGGTATTTGGTAGAGGAAGACGAGGATGAGAAGGTGAGATGGATGTAAAGTAGTGTGAGTGAACTGATAAATGGTCGACTTTATTCATACTGCTCTTGTAACTTCCTATGACTCTTGAATACTTATAGCGGTAATTGCTAGCGCGAGGACTTGGCAATTGGCTGCGTAGATATTCTTGCATTATATCTTCGAAAGCTGTAATAATCTATGACATCGCAAGATATAACTTTAAACCTTAATTATCTTTGCATCGAAACAAGAGGCATCACCTGTTAGGAACAAGCCTGAAATTAAATCAGCTCCTCATCTTCCAATCTTCTTAACAAATAATCAACCTCAATCTTCTTGGTCAATGGAATGATCCAATCCTTGTACAATTGCGCGATCAACTCAGGCTTAACCTTACTTTGAGGGTTTTGACTATACTTCAAAGAAGGGTCAGTACCATATGATTTGCCCTTTTCAACCAACCTATCCAAGATTTTGGCTTCAACTGCAGAATTGGTGATGCTAGCTTCAATCCCAGCAACGTCTTGGGCAAGGATTAGTTTGCGGTACGCTTCCTTATCACTCTGGTACTTTCCCTCAGCCACGAACTTCCCAAAGTGGATTCGTCTTGATATGGCTTGCAACACCTCGATATCACATGTACTAACTGATCCCAAGTTCTCCAATTGATCTCCTTCCTTACAGCTGACTAAGGGAACAATTTTTTCCACGTAATAGCGCTTGATCTCATCGTTAACGTTGATTTCATCACTGTAACTTGCCAACACCTTTGGGTAATTAATAGGTGGTAAAATTGGAGGTAATAACTCTGTGGGGTTAAAGGGAACCTCATCTGGTGCTTCGTATCTTCTAATTTGAGAATGAGTGCGTTCCATCTGTAAAAGAGTCCAGTCTAAGAATGACCCTTTGAACTCAGGTAATTGTACGTTCAATGAAGTAGTCAGATAAACAGTTGGAGAAGAATAGAACTGCGACCGTTCAATCAAGTCGAAAACGATGGTATCTTCCATACGCACGAGCGCCAGGCGGATGTTTTCGAGTTTGAGCACCGTCTCAGGCTTCATAAAATCCATCTTGGGAGTATGGTTGGGGTTGATCAGGGCTAAGAAGGAGTTTATTTGAAGAGTCATTTTGCAAACTTCTAGTGTCGAGAATTGCTTATGTAATGTAAATATTGATTGTGAAGAAGGGAACTATGAACAAGGTAAAAGAAGCAGTTGGAAGTATTATTGGAAGAAGCATCGACTGGAGAGTTAGCGTTACTATGCTCTTAGAATGTATTAAAAAGGTTACGAAATGGGAATGATCAATAATCAAAAGTCTTAGAAAAGCAGGCATTGTCTTGAATCCAACTACAATTCAATTCCTATCTTAGTGTAGACAAGACATATGACTTGGTCAGGCAATAAATTACACAGGCAAGTACTTCCAAAGCTGGAAAGCCTTGAAATATGAGAATATTGGCAATCAAGCCTTGTTGAAGTACCCTGGTCAGGACGCTACCTGTATATCATTTCCTTGATCATTGCAAAATGAAGTTCCTTCCTTGTCCCATTGTTCCACTTTTAGTCTTGCATACGCAGTAAGCAACTTATGGTCATATTGTCTATCTAGGGTGTTATCTGGGTCATTGTCCCTATCGTCTTGGATAATCTTAGTTGATCTCCTAGTAGTAAGGAACTTCTCAAGTCTTTCGAATTGTGAAGTCTCGGGGACACCATATGATTCCAGAAGTAATAATTGGGCTTGTGCACTTGCCAAACGATGTGCACGATTCAATTGATCTGTATGCTCGATTGTCCGAATAACATGGATTGAAAAGACAATGGCAGCAACTGCAAGCACTGCTGCCAATATGCGATACTTGTTGCGCTCAATCTCCTCCTTCGTTGGTGGATCTCTCTTGTACTTCATTCTATAGTAATCTTCCCATGAACCAGCATGCCAGAATTGTTCATTATTCTTAAAATCGTAATCCTTTCTATGAGCTTGAGCTCTTCTATAAGCTTCAAAGTTTTCCTTCGAAAACGTTTGGTTTGGGTCGTGCTTGTAACGGGGAGCATCGTCCCACGAAGTCTGAGTGTATCTTGTGAATGCAACCCTTCTTCTGGGGTCCTTCAAGATCTCATAAGCATTCTGAACCATATCAAAACGAGTCCTCTTTTCGGATTCAGTCAATTCTCTAGATCCATGTTTCACCACCACTTTCACATCTGGATGATACATCTTAACGAATTGGACGTATTTAGGCTTCAATATCTTCGACCATTCCTTTTGCGATAGGTTATAGTCGCTTGCTGTGAATCCAAAGATATCAAATGGAGTAGGACTCTTTTTATCAGGCCAAGTAGGGAGTTCAGTTGCTGTAGCCAAGCCACGAGAAGTTTCTAGATTAACCATCCCAACGAACCATAATCTTCCAATAAGCGTTTTATTAATCCCTTGGCCAGATCGTAAGCTCAATCCACTACCTCTGGGCACTATTCTTATCATTCTTACCCCTGATACGTTTGGCTCTCTTTAAGCGATTCTGATTTGAAGCCACTCTTTCTCGCGAGATCTTTGGTGTTTGCAGGTTGCATTTTACAGGTTGGACAATGATATATGGGGAAGACCTCTGGTGGAGAGAGATTGGGTCTCACGTTTATCCATTATTGCATTATTATAGATTGAGCATTCTTATGCTATGGACCAGCTAACTTGTGTCAAATTACTGGTTGAATGAGCTCCTTTTCTTTTGCAGGGCATCTGATACCGTGGTATTCAATACTTTTCAATGTTAGTTTCTGTTCAATTCTACAGAGTATTCCACTGAAACTTCAGTAAGGCCGAGTACGTACCATAATAGTACAATTAGGAATTCAGCCTTCTTCTAATCACTGTTTCCAATCTGGTCTGCTGCGGTTCCAGAAGAATGGGTTCTTCCACAAGTCAATGGGACTTCCAGAGGGATGTCGACCTGCACGTGCATTTGGTGTTGAAGTTCAGAATCGAATAACGGAAGAATAGACGTTGAACGTTCTATTCTATATGAGTTTATTGATTCCAACGAGCCGTGATCATATAGATGCGCATGATGATCTTGATCAAGACGATATCTACTACTCGAACTTGAAAAAGGTGGAGGATTCAGATGAGTATAGTTGGAAGTTTTCACCAGTGGACGGATTCTTCGCTCAATCCAATCATTATACCGACGATATGGAGTTCAACTATGCTAATGCAGATTTTGGTGCCCTTAGGCCATGGGAAACAATCATAAAACAGCTCAACTTCTTGAATGAGTCTTCTTCTGATGACGTCTATAAGTTATTGTTCCTCGCTAGGCATGGTGAAGGGTGGCATAATATTGCTTCTTCAAAATATCCCAAATCCGAATGGTATTCTAGGTGGAGGTTCGTTGGGACTGATGGAGAAATTAATTGGGGTCCCGATGCAAAGCTCACTTCATTGGGAGTCAAGCAGGCCAAAGAAAATCGAGATTGTTGGAATCAGCAAATCTCTGAAGGTGCTCCAATTCCAACAAAGTTCTACATCTCCCCTTTACTGAGGTCTATTTCAACTTGGCAATGTACCTGGGAATCCCAAGATACTCCTATCCCAATAATTTTAGAGAACTTGAGAGAAACCATAGGTGTTCATCTTTGTCATACAAGATCTACAAAATCGGAAATTCAAGACATGTATCCGATGGTAAAGTTCGAACGAGATTTTACTGAGATTGATGAGTTGGCAATTAAATACTCGAAAACAAGAGAACAACTACATGAGCAGTTTCTCCGCATAAACGGGGTCTTACAGAAGCTATTCACAAAAGATAAGGATTCAGTGATTTCCATAACCTGTCACGCAGGAACAATCCGATCTTTCATTACAGTTATTGGGCACCGAAAGTTTACTATCTCCACTGGGGGGATGATACCAATAGTTGTCAAGGGTACCCGGAGAAGACAATTGTAAAATAGGGACATGTATCTAGACTAGTAAACCGGAAATAGGAGATTAACGGTGTTTGAAGAAACAAGACAATGTTCTCGCAATCCTTGAGATATTATGAAGCTTACTTAGCAAGGTATTTACAAAATATTGATGAGGTTATCCTTAAATGGTCCAACACTTGTGTTGAGAATGTGTTTAGAATCTCTTGCTTACCATTTACCACTCTTACAAAGAATTCACTTCATTCATGTAAATTGAAACACTCGAAGGGCAGCCAGAGTTGTGCTGGTGAGCCATTTGGCATATGAAAGTTCCAGAGTTTTTGTACATTCTTGTTCACTAGATTTCCTTTAGGGAACCTTTAGGGAACCTTTATTTGCTATTAACTCGATATTGGTGATTTAAAAGCATGCTACAATACTTCACCTAGACTATTTCTCACGAACTGCATAAACATTCACATAGTTGCTCTTTATTTGATGTTATCAACTCATTGTGCAACTTAGATTCTCCGTGGGCACCCCTGGCGAAACCCGGTTTGATGTTATTCCCTCCCAGTTGTCACCATAATATCACACCTTTCTCAGAGGTAATTACTCAAGCCTGGTCGTTTACGCGTGTCTCAGGGACGGCTTGTCGAAGGAAGCCCTGTGAAATGTGGGGACCTTCTATGTGCGCCCCACGCTTTATATCAATTTAGGTGCGTCTGTTTTAAGTGTTGAGAAGACTCGCCTCTTTGTGGACAAAATTCAGGGATATCAATGTTGATGTTATAAAACAATGACTTACACTGATAACCTTGCTCCTTATACAGACAACCAACGGGTCATGCCTTCTGAGAGCACACTACTGTACGATGCCCCTGGAACAAGTAGAGTTGATGTCTCCAACGAAGAGGTACCTGGAACCACGGTTGGTGATTATGGAGAACGTTTAACAGACTCTGAAGGAGAAGATGAGTTCATTGTTAAATACGGAGCAATCAAGTTTCAATACATCAAGCGTCCAAGGGAATCGGTATGGTTCACGAGACCTCACGCTTTGAATTACTTCGAAGATGGCGTATTGTACCGTACCAAAGGAGAACGCACGTCCGGCAAAACAGAGCTCTTTCTTGATCTTATGTATGTTGGAATCATCGCAAACTTAGCAGGAGAAGCTTCTGAGCATGCGTCTGGTAAAGCCCTCCTCAAGTATGTTTTGTTATTCATTCCAGCTTGGACGGTGTGGGCAGATATCAAAGATTTCACCAACTACTACTACAACGAGGACTTGTCCCAAAGGGTGTATATTTTCTGGATATTGGCACTTCTAGCATTGGCAGTGAACAGTCAAACTGAGGTTTTATCTTCAGTCCAGGGTGCTGCCTACACTATTGTCCCATACATTTTGTGTAGGCTATCCCTTTCAGTCGCTTTAATAATATACTCTATGTATATCCCAGAGCATAGAACTCAAATGAGACTTTACGCAGCTTGTATCTTGGTTACCTGCTGCATCTGGATTCCAGTTATCTTCGTTGGCACTCATGCCAAAATAGGAATTGCTTTCGCTACAATATTTCTAGAACAGGTATCGTTTCTGGTGTGCTACCACCCATTCATAAAAAGGTTATTTAAACTCAATGCCTCAACAGCCCTTAACATTGAACATGAAGTGGAACGTTTTGCCACATTTGTCACCATCGCTATCGGAGAATTCCTTTATAAAGTGGTCGCCAATAATCCATTGGGTGCTGGTTTCAGTGCTAAATACGCTAGAGGTATATTTTTACTTTTGATAGCGTACGTGCTCTTCTGGATTTACCATAATGGCTCCACATCTAGAAAGTCAGTACACGCTCTCCGTAATAGTGCCACGACTGCCATCAGTTGGATTTATGCCCATCTTCCTCTTGTTGCAGCTCTCGTTTTGGCCGCAGATTCGGGTGGTGATATCATGGCTATGGAAAATGTAAAGCTTGAAAAGTTAAGCAAACGTGAGCCTGGTGAAGGCGAGCTAATTGGAAGAATGTGGCTGCTCGTGCGTGAGACATCAGAGGTTGAAGAGGAACTGTTGTATGCTTTATCTTTCTACTTTACTGGTGGAATTTGCGTTTGCTTAATATCCATGTTTATCATTGCAATTTGTGACAAAGACATTGATCCTCCAAATATTTTTATCGTATCCAAGTGGTGGAGGGTTTTCTGGAGAGTTCCAATGGGTATTATTATAGTTTGCTTGAGTTTTGCGGAGTTGGATTCCACACTATTGTTCGGAATAGTTGCGCTATTGTTGAGCATTCTCCTTGTATATGAGAGCATAACCTCAACTCCTAAAAGTTGTCTTTGGACCCCGGGTCAATGATATCAACTTTTAGTAGCAGCTGAAAAGAATTTGGGCCTTCGTTACAATCTATAAAGGGCTTCATTAGCAGCCTAACTACTCATTTTTGTAGTATTTAAAGTTTAAATCTTTATATTAGGAATCGTCCACCTCGAACTTACTTCTAGCTTGGAAAGGATCCAATAACCCATGAATCTCTGCTAGAATAATTAGCCCTAATTGTCCTCAAATAATGTAGAATTGTATTATTGACCGAATGCAAAATATTATAAACTATGTATGATGCTGTGGGAAATACCCTAAATAAATAATGTGTAGTGGAGGAGAATGACTGCAGCACGTTTAGCAAAATTGTGCCATGCCTTTGATGGGCCTAGTATCTTTTGGTAGGATGTTCGAAGTCGGAGACGAGTTGAAAATTTTGGAGTTAGCCAAGAACAGACAAGAGGAAGAAGGTACCAAATAAATTCCTGGAACCATACAATGATGAACCCGTTTCTTCATATGTGGCTTGTGCACAGTCTCCAACTACACTTTTAGAACTTGGTTGCAGTAATATGGTTGTAGTAGAATCATCAGCTGCACCTTGATAATTAGTTTGGGTAGCCACAGTAGTTGGTCCCTCAAAGCTCGATGGAAAAGATCCGGAATGTGGAAGGCTCGATGTTCTGGCTGGAGTAAGTACATCGGAAGGAATTCAGCCTGTGGGAGTGCTAGTTCCAGAAACACCGCCACCTTTGTCAATAAAAGAAGTCCCAATACAATATGAATTAGGTTTAATGGATTTGGAAGAAGAGTTAGGGCCAAGGACAGCAGATTCTTTGAAGCAGAAACACTTGTAGATGTGCTTTGATCAATGACCGAGATGGAAGGTCGATTTGATGAAACTTGGCTTGATGAATCAATAGTTGAAGAATTCCATGGTCTTTGACTAGAATAACTTGATGAAACAACAACGCTTGGAGCAGAGCTAACAATATAAAAGTTGAAAAAATAGGCACTTCAACAATAACAGACACAGTTTCCCCTGGAATAGCGATTATTGTTGATGTAATCGTTCCGATACCTGTCCAAGTTTGTGTGTTAGCAAAGGAATTTTCAACAATTACAGTTTCAATACCATTTGGACCTCCTAAGATATTTGTTGTCTCCGTGACAGCACCAGTCCAGGTATAAGTGATGGTTGTCTTTGTAGTTGCTCGTGATGGGACTTCGACGATAACAGTTGTTTCACCAGGTCCGGCAGGAATTGTGATTGTTTGAGTATCAGTTCCTGTCCAGGTAGATGTGAACACAGTTTCTGGGGTTGGTACTTCCACGATTACAGTGTTACTTATGCATGGAGTAGGGCACCATGTTTGGCCTTAAGTATAACAAATCTGAAATGCATGATGCTTTGGTACTAAATTGGATACTACAGTAGGTGAAAATTTAGGGCTCCGTTCTCTTCTTGTTTGTAGTATGGTTATTCTACAATAAATCGATCTATTTAATAAAAAGATGTGGTATGAAGTAGTGAATAAGAGTTATAAGGTGAGCTATAGTAAGAATCAAGCCAATTTCAAGAGTTTTTGGTTGACTTGTATTGTCCTGGTTTAGGAAGTAAATGTCAATCTAGGAATTGGTGTAATTCTATAAAATACTCCAATATTACAACGATGTTAAAATACTGAAGTTAGGGGCACCACGCTCTTTTGCATGCTTCAGATTAGAAACTTGCACTCTAAAATCGAGTGAACTTGACTGCTCATAGTTAATCACGGTCTTCTATTGATAATTCTACAGGTTTGAAGTTTTTTCACACTATCAATAAAGAAGAGATATTCAGTCCCTGTCCCGACTTCTAGCATATTCAAATCACCCCATCTTATCATATCTTGCTCCTTAGGATAGTTTATGTTTTATGAGAACATAATCATGAATGATTAAGTTGCATCCCTTCGAGTGAACAAACTAGTTTGATATCTGTTGCTTCACCAGGCCATTTAGATTGCAGATAAATAGTTGTATATGAAGTCTAAGATTGTTGTCAGTTATATCCAGTGATTATTTCAAAGGTAATATGGAAGTGATTGGGGAATTCTGACAGTAAGCTTGAGATACCAAGAGACCTGACTGGGGTACAGTGTATAGCTTCATGAACAAATTGTTCTGACATCTGTTCATGCATGAAGACCCTTGCACTGCGTAACTCGCTAATCTAAGGTTCTGAGCGACAGCAAAATGTTTTTACGAATTTTACGTTTTTTTTTTTACGATAATATATGTAAAGATTTTTTCTACAACTTAATCAATACAATAGACCATCTGATTGGATCTTGTTCCCAATCTTCGATCGGTGCCATTGCTTGCCTCATGAATATGCATTAAGACATCTTGAAATAAGAAGCGCTGCATCTTAAATCCGCAATTTAGATTCTCGTCTCACTGCATGGGAGGCGTATCGATGGAAACCACGTCTTGAAAATACTCGACGCTACACCTTTAACATGGCCTAAATCAAGTTGTGATTTGCTGTGGAAAGCGTCCACCTTAGAAGCACTTTGATTTGACCAGTCACAAGTAAGCAGCATTCGTTATATTAGGTATTGTGCCACACCTATGTTATTGCCAAAGAAATTCGACACAAGTTTGGTTGCAAAAATCACAATAATCACAATTGATGCAAGGTGGCATTCCAGTAGGAGCTCCCAACATTTCCCAATATTAGTTTAATCGAGCTCCTAATATACGACATTTATGATCTTGTTTTGTATAGCGAAGGCACCGACGAGCAATGATGCCATCGTTTGACTAGCTACCTTTAATATTATTATAAATAAGGTAATTTCCACGAGAGGGAAATCGAAGTTTTCTCTATTCATTGGTTTTATATTAGACTTTGAACACACGTTTGTAGCCCAAATCCGCGATTCGCTTTGCAGTTAGCACACAAAACTTAATGGACACAAATGAGTCGTATTCGCCTATTCGGAAAACAAGACAACTAACTCATCTTATATAAATGTCACTTGTAATCCAAAAGGCTTCTGGTAAATACATAGCAACTCTTTAGTAGTGGTACTTGACCATTTAGGAATTTCTCGAGGTCTCCATGGATAACCTCATGAAAAAGAATACAGAAAATCATCGCAATTCCAATTAGTAGGATAGTATATCGATCACAAACTCGGATAATCACATATAAGTCTCACTTGTGGTTGGGGAGGCTTATGATCAAGCCTTCCTAGTTCGTAATTTCTAATTCAATATTTTGCAATTTTTTGGTGTATGGTAAGCCTCTCGATAAAAATAAATATGGCTTGCAAGCGGTTTCTTGTCTTTCGATACTTGACGACCTCTTTCTGAATCGCCAACAGAGGCCATTGATGCAGTATTAGTTTATGAGCGAGTGCCCAGTATAGCCCCAAGTTGTATTCACGTAAAGCTTGAGGGACAAGGGGTAGTGAAGATATTCCATGACTGCCCCATACAAATATGCCTTCTAGCTAAATATGGCACCAACCCTGCTGAACTTCACTCATATTGGCTCAGATTTTCCTAAAGCTCTCCTTCCATTCAAATAAAACGAGTCTTCCTTTATGCTTGATCCGTCTACAATATAACCGTAATCATCGAATGCAAAACACACGCCACCATACTGCAATTTGCAGGATTGCTATTCAGAATCACAAACCTTGGGCATCTTGAATAGCAAAATGGATATCCGCCTCTATGGCGATGGGCTTATTATTTCATGATAATTCAAAAAAAAAAGTCATTTTGAGTATTCTCTGTTCCGCATATGCTCCACAAAGATTCCTCGACAGAGAGCTCACGAAATGAAGTATAAAACAGAGGCAAGTTCCGTCTTCAATAATCTTTAATGTAAGAGGTCATCGTAATCGATATGAGACTTAGTAGGCTGGTATTCATCGCAGCTTCCGTCGGCCTTGCTGCTGCCCAATATGTCACTGGTGTGTTTAATAGTTTTGATTCTTTAACACCTCCAACAGTTGCTTCTGGGGTAGCAGTTACGCCAGAGACTCCAAGTTGGACCGCTACAATTGGGTGGGAATTACTGGGTACGAAAGTACAAGCTGGTGACACGTTTAACCTTAATTTACCATGCGTACAAGGGTTCGTCTCAGATAGTGATATCAACTTGCAAACCACCGACGGAACCATCTATGCTACCTGCGAAATGAATTCAAATGGACTCATTTTCGGGTCATCCCTGATAGCATGTACTGCTTCAAGTTTGGTGAATTCTGACACTGATGCAGCTGGTACTGTAGCTTTTCAATTCACCTTCAATGCTGGGTTTTCCAATTCGGACGATGATTTGCAATGTGCCAACTTGTTTCAAGTAGGTACAAACACTATTACATTCAACGATGGTGCAAATGATTTTTCCACGACTGCTGGGTTCCAGGCAGGTGCCCAGCATACATACCTGGATAGTATGGCATTCAACCAGAGGTATTCTCATGGGCTTTTAAACGAATATTTGGTAGCAGATGATTGTCCTAACGGATATATCCTGGGATATTTGGATATTGTGGTCCTGAACTTTCTAAGCTTTGACTGTAGTCAAGTACGGGCTGGATATACTAACAGTCTCAACCCTTGGCAGTATCCAATGAATTCAATTACAGACTATACATTCGGCATTTCTTGTTCTTACCTGTCAGCCAAAGTAGTTTTTAAAAATGTCCCAGCAGGATACCGGCCATTCATTTCCGTAGTTGGTACTGTTCAAGCAACTGTGTCTGAGTATTATTTGTACCATTACACTAACATGCAGTGCGTTGGTTCGGCAGCAATATTAAATCTCAATGAATACTCTGCTTGGGAACAGGCAGTTACTGCGTATGGAAATACCGGAGTAAGTATCATAACTCTGACTTATGATGGACAGGTTACCGCTGAAACGACTTTACCTTTCGTCAAAAGAGGCGTCGAAACAATCCTCGTCCAGGTTCCACGTGAAACTATCACCACGACTTCTACATGGACTAGATCAGATACACAAACAGTGACCGCAACTCCAGCAGCATTCAAAACTACGACTGTTATTGTTGAAGTTCCAATTCCAACAGTTACCACCACTCAAACGTGGACCGGAACGG
>JAJMSH010000090.1:0-41571 GCA_030558315.1 Kodamaea suecica | reverse complement strand
GCTTAAGCAAGGCCCCAAGAATATAATTTCCTTCTGTGTACCATTCACTTATGCGTACAGGTGTCAACGTCTGCCTTTCTGCCTTTTCACAATCGATTCTAATGCCAAAAATTTCATTGGAAAATCAAAAGCAAATTTCTTTCACTACCACCCATAGTTGATTCGCCTTATCACTCCCTTCAAATTTAGCAATGTTCCAAGTTGCTGGTACCAGAGCCTTATTGGCTAACCCCCTCAGCCTTTTGAAACCAACTGTTCTTGCATCAAGAAGTATATCATTCAAGCCTGACTTCGGAAAGTTGAAGAACAAGTTGAAGAAGATCGATCAACCTCCAGGTTTCATCGTTGGCACTGTCAATGATGCATACATACCACCAAGTGTAAACTTCTATGAAGGTTCGTACCATTGGGCTTATGAAAGAGCTATCTCCATCTCATTAATCCCATTAGCCATAACCCCATTCTTTGGAATTGAACACCCACTAGTGGATACAGCCTTCTGTCTCGGACTCATGTTCCATTGTCACACTGGGTTCAAAGCATGCATTATTGATTACATACCGAAGAGAGTCTACGGAGTATGGCATGTTGTTGCATCTAAGTTCTTGACCTTGGGAACCTTCGTTGGGATCTACGGGATATATGTATTGGAGACCACCAGCAATGGGTTATTTGATTTGCTCAAACACTTGTGGTTATCCTGAGCAGTTTGATGTAAACATAGACCAAAAAGATTTCGAAGTACCAACCATGCATGGGTATTAGATACTTCGCTCCACATTCACTTCATTTCCACTCAATATATGTACATATCTACTTCCTTTAACTGCCCCCATCTCATTATATTACCTTAGCACTGTAGTATTTATTGGGCTCTAATACACGACTTTTCATTCTAAACACGAAAACAAAAGTGTCTGGTCCTATGCCTTTCAGCCTCTTCACAAGTACAACGGTGTTACAATGAGTGACTCTGAGGTTCTTGATTACAGTAGGGATGAAGACATTCGATCAATTGATGTGTTTGAACCGGGCGAAGAGCCTAGGGAAACAATTGACGAATTTGAAGTAGAACCTGCTGTCTCAGACAAGATTGATGTCGATTCACTGGAACTTGGAGACCGTGGGCATAAGATAGATGAAGGTCTTGATGAAGACAAAGAAATCCAAAGTGATCATGACATTGAAATCATCCAAGATGATTATAGCGAAGTGCAAAGCCAACATGGCGAGCACGGTGATGATCTCGAACATGATGGAACGGGCTTGGGAGGCAGCTCCAGAATCACAAGCACCCAACGAGATACAAGAAACTATTCGAACGAAAATGATAGTAGACACTCCAAGAGACCAAGAGATGAGGGGCGCTCGGCGAAGACCATAGATCACCAAGGATTGGCAAGTTCGGCACAAGAGGAACCACAAGAACTGGTGGTATATGAAGTGAAACAAGAGCCATGTTTTCACATTACTCGTGCTTTGTTTATTGCAAACTTGCGTCGTCCTCTTAGTGCAATTCACTTTCAAAACTTCCTAAAGGACTTGGCCGACCAAGCTGGAGGCTATATCATTGAAAGGGCATGGCTCAATAGAACCAGAAGTCATGGCATTGTTCTTGTTGACAAAGAAGAAGGAGCAACCTTCATTCGTGAAAAGTTAGTCGGGTCCGTGTATCCCAGTGCCGAAGAAGATAAGAAGTTGAAGGAACAATTTGAGTCGCGTGAAGTTGAACGTTTTGAACTGCAAAGGAGAGAATATGAAGATCAATTAGCAAAAACAGCTGATGGCGAGGATACATCTCTTAAACAGCCTATCGAACCAAAAAAATACGATGTTAATAGGTTTCCTTTGTACGTAGATTATATACCAGTGAAGGCCCTCAATCAGTGGGTGTTTGAAGAAGATAAGGGTCCAAGAAATGGAGAATGGAGAATTGAATACGAAAACAAGGGAGATGATGTGATAGCTACTCACACATTATTGAATGGCGATTTTATTCCAAGATATGTCCCGCATGCCCGTCGTGGCGGCCGTGACAGCAATCGTCAACGTGGTGGCAGTTACCGAGGAGATGATCGTGGTTCAAGCTATTACAAAAGGGATCACTATTACCCAGGAGAGGGTCAGGCACCTTCGCCTCAACGTTATCCAAGACGTGGTGGTAGAAGCGGTGGACACAGTGGTCGAGGTAGAATCTACGATAACAGTTATGGATATAGAGAAGGCCGTGATAATGGCGGATATAATGGTGGTTCTGGAAATGACAACTCAAATGAACCAAGGCCGTATCACACATATCCACCCCGCAATCCTAGCCGCGGTGGCCCAAGACAATATGATAGAAGTAGTGAAAGAGACAGAGATGGTGAAAGAATAAGAAGTAGTGAAAGAACAAGTGATAGGGATTTCCATATTCCGCGTGGAAGAGATCGATACTCAAGCAACTCAAGCAAAACGGATTCGTACCAGCCATCTAAGTATAGAAGCACAGGAAGATCCAGATCCAGATCTCCTGTGAGAAAAAGTGATCAAGAGTATAGAAGTGATAGGTCTAGAAGTCCGGAGTAGAGGGTTCGAAAGCAAACAAAGATAAAAATTATTATGTGAATGGGTTTTAAAAAATTTATTAGGATGAAAGATATCGATAAAGGTGCTAGTGAAGGGGTCGTCCTCTACTGCTGTCGATTATTTTTGTTTTATTCCCTTGTACTATTTAATTGCTGTGGTGGGGATTTTACTTGAAGACAGGGGAATGGAACATGGAGTTTCTGTAAAATTTTATATAGGTTTCAAAAATACAAAGCTCGAGGACTATATGTAGCGAATGCTTGGGGTATCAGTTATCGTAGGTTTTTTTGAAAGACAGGATGAATCTCTGCCTTTGCTAACACTCCCTTAGAGGATTAGATAGCCCCACAATATGAAAATGTTAACTTTGAGAATGTTGAATCGAAGGTTTCAAATGAGCTACAAGACCAAGGGAGCATTTTGATCTATTTAACAATAGCTTCATCGTTCACTTTTTCCAACCCGTACTTCCTTAGGGTGAACATAATCGTACATACGGCTCTTGTGTGATGACAAACAGTCAAATGTTTGTCAATTGATTCTCGTTTCTCAACTAAAATGCAATTAGATAATCTTGGTCTACGAATGTCTCGTTTCATTTAATGAAGCTGCTACTTCTCCTCTTCTGAGTCTCTCCTGAAACAGCAAAGATACAGGGACCTCTTGCCATCTCATTGTCTAATGAGTATCTTGAACTATCTTGCAACACCTCCCGTCACCAAAGTATCCTCCTCCATATCATCCCCACTCAGCTGTGAATACTCTTCCATAGTAGAAAAGACTACCAACTTATTCAAAGAATTAAAGTACTTTAATACAGCAACATTATTGATCAAGTTGTACCCACTTCCTGTTGGATCTAGAATCATTTCAGACAATCTTAGTAGTGTAAATGGGGGGTCCTCGTCAAAGTTAAGCAGCAATTGTGTCAAAACCCTTTCACTCATTGACGAAATCAGATCTTTCAAGTCAACATCTATTGGATACTTATTGTACTGCTCACCATCTTTTATTGCAATGGTCTTGATTGTTGTAAGACGGTCAATCACCTTAGGGAATATTGATTTCCTCCAAGACTCTGCCGACCTGCAAGTTCTATGTCGAATAACCTGCTGTAGCAAAGACCCAAGTTCTTGATCGACGGGTAGTATTTCTAGCGTCATGGATGGAATTGATCTGCCTTAATGTTATGGATCAAGTGGTAGCAGAAGGCATTTTTCAGTTGTTTATCGCGTTCCAGCCATATTTCCACCCCACGATGCCGCAATGTTAACGACGGCATCCAATGTTTCACGGGAGATACTAATTATTATTCAACGGCTTATCGGTCTTCAAAGGCTTTTGATGTTCTTACTAGACGTTTTGAGGAAATTAACAGTGAGTTACCACTTGTGTGGGTGAAAACATGCTGAATGAGCAGATCATCGCTTCTATGCATCAATTTGCATAGTTCAAAAGAAAAACACCATTAGGCAGTCAAAACTTAAAATTGAAGGATCCATTCTCCCTTGGATTGCCAACAGGGCTGATTTTTCGAATACATAGTCCTTGAAGTCACTCTAAAGGAGTTTGGTTGAGTCTTTATCTGTAATCATAACACTCCAATTATATACTGATATTTACTCAGTACGAAAAAAGATGCGTAACTATCAGCACTAAAATCGTTGCACTTCAAAATTTTTCATTTCGATCTCGAAAACGACTAAGTAGGAACAACGATTCAAGCACAAGTACGGTGGTAACAACATAAGATGTCGTTAATAAAGAACTGCTCTAGGCAGATTCGCCTTGGAATGGCCCCAGTGAGAAGTGTCATCTTTAGACCAACTTCTTTGGGTGTAAGATACAACTCCAATGCTGTCAAGGGAGGAGAAGCAGCAGACGTGAACAAGATCAGTTTGACTGCTGAGGTTTACCCTGTAAACAAGGACACTATAACTGAAGGTGATGTTGACGAATGGTTGAATGCCCTCAGATCGTTGAAAGTAGGTCAAAACGTTAACGCTGAGACAGATGCTCAAGTATATTTGTCAACCTTGGCGAATCCAGAACCCTTTGTACTGCAAGAGTTCGAACCAACACCTGAACAATTAGCACAAGTTGAAGCTTTTGCTGACAAGGGTGTTCCTTTGCAAACAGATGAAGTGGTTCAGAGTTTAACCAACTTCATAATGAGGCATGGAAAGAAGACAAAGGCAGAAAAGGTGGTTTCAAATGCATTATATATAATTTACCTTAAGACACGAGCCAACCCTATCCAAGTATTGCACTCCACCTTGGATAAATTAGGCCCATTGATCTCCACGAGAACTCAGTTGACGGGAACTGCCAAGAATAAAGTTGTTCCGGTCCCATTAACCAAGAAGCAAAGAGATAGATTTGCATTCAAGTGGATTTTGGATGCCTCTAAAAATAAGAAGTCTCCAGATTTCTCTGTTAGATTAGCTGAAGAAATTATTGCAGCTTTTGAAGGTAAATCTGCTGGGTATGACAAGAAGGCTCAAATGCACAAGACCGCAATGAGTAACAGAGCCAATCTTAAGCTTTAGAGATGTAACCGGCTTTAGTCTTTGAGGCTTTATATCTGCTTCTCGCAGAAGCAGATTATTCTGTATATACTATAATGAATTATTTTAATAATAAAGACGGAAGTGTAGAGAAGAAATGTGAAGGAATCTAGAGGAATATGAGGGCGGAGAGAGAGCGATAACAACGAAAGAAGACTCTTTCGAATGACGTCGAGTTTATTAAAGAACACAGTGCCCAAGAGACGGGCTTGTTGAGTAGTTCATTGGGCCAATAGAATGTTTGGTCTTCATACTAAACCACATTTGGGATAGTTGCTGTGAACCCTAGAGAAGAACTAGCTCCTTTTGGGACTACTGATGAGAAAAGGCACTTGCACACGGAAAACTCACCTTTTGAGAGACTAGAGCAAGGTCGACCTTCAGGTATACTCGTGTCTATATCCTGCTACTTTCTTGTATATACTTCATTTGTACACGCATATAATAGCTGCAAAAAAACGTCCCAATTGGATGGCTGCAAATTGTTAAATTAATATTGTCAAGGAGTATGAAGATCAAGACGTTTCGGTTGTTGGGAAATAAATCAGACGTTGATCAAGTAGAAATACCTTCCTCCTTGTCCTTTGATTGCTCACCGTTCAGCAGCCACCCTCGTATCCTGTCAAGGATGAATGAATTTCGAGCTGGAATACATGATTTAAGACACCGTTTCGACTATATGGTTGTTGATTATAAGCGAAAGTATTACAGCAACCGGAGAAACCCAAGGGTGATCCAAACGAAGTTGAAAGACGAGATTTTGCTTTCGTTAAGAACGAACCCTCATGATAAATATGTGATCAAACCAGGAGAGTTCCTCTCAATGGGCCCTCAGCCAGATCTTAGTGCACAAGCTAAAGATACCATTCAAGATGATGAGTGTATTCAAGATGAGCGTAACTGTGTTCAACGTATTCAATTATTCCCTGAATTTGATGACTGTTTCCTTCCATTGCCAAAGAGTATGTTCTCCACTCTTGGTGTTCCTGAAGATACAGATTTTGCACCCTTAACACCAAACTACTCATCGTCAATACAAAGGTACGAAGAGTTATCAAAGGAGAATAAGCTGCTTGAGGAGACGCTTGCTAGTGAAAGTGGTCAGATCAGTCAAACCGTCAGGAAAGATGTCAATCGAAAGCATTACTACCATAGGAGATGCCATGATAAACGGACCTACGATTCTCACAAACATACTTACAGTAACTACGTCCAGCCAGATCAAACCACCGATAAAACCAACACTCACCAAACAACAAACAATCCCTCAGTTTTGAAGTTCATTGACCCAATTCCAATTCCAATGCAATTGAATCGATCCTCCAATCATTCGCCGCCTCCACCACCGTTACCTCCTAGAAAGCACCAATCAAGAATGTATTCTCTAGTTACGAAGATGAGCAATTCCAGCCTTACGTCTTCTCTTAAATCAAATAACAGTGGAGGATTTCTCATTGACTCCTCCCACTGCGGTGATGACAAAGTATGGAAGTCTGTACTCAACGACATCTCGTTAAGTGCTGCTCGAGTATCTACTGGGCTGTCGTTGAGCAAGGCGAAAGAGTTCCACAATTTATCATGCGATTTCATAGATGCAAAATTCAGAGAAGCAAAGCATTTTGGGAAACCAAAAACGGATTTTGCAGCTAATTTGGAACAAGCCAGAGTACTATACAAGAGCACCGCTTGTTACGACGATGGAATCCTCTCGTTGTATTGTGAAAGTGAAGACGAAGCTGTTGATATTTGAGTAGCTGCACTTCACTTGACGTTTAATATATAATATAGAACGACTAGTCTGCCTTCACCTCACCCACACCCACACCTCTTTCCTAAACCACCGTAACGGAACTCTCATCCAAACCTCTCACTAAATCTCTACTACAAAAAAAATGCTTTCTAGCGTCGTTACATTTCGGCCACTCTCATTGGCTCAGAATTGGAAAACCAAAATCTGGTGCAACATAAATCGAAGTTTTGAAAAAAAAACTTTACCAGCTGGACCACCACTACATCCAAACTATATAAGCTATCCAAGATGATTCGTGGTTCTAGTGTTCGTAATGCAGTCAAGAACTTGACTGCCCGCCGTTTCGTATCAACTGCAAATGCTCAAACTAAATATACCACCTTATCCAACGGTGTAACGGTTGTATCTGAATCCAACCCACATGCTACCTCGTCCTCCGTTGGTTTCTACCTTGGGGGTGGTTCTAGATCTGAACACCCATACAGTAACGGTATTTCTGCTTTGACCGCCAACATCTTGGCTGGTACCTCATCTGAAGCTGGTATCTTGGTCACTGCTGAAAGCACAAAGGAAGTCAATGCTTTGATCGCCCAATCTACCAATGCAAATGTTAAGGATGCTGCCAAGTTGGTCGCTTCCATCGTATCCAACTCCGAGTCCATCTTAGAAAAGGCCGACTATGCTTCTTACAAATCAGCTTTATTGGCTCAAGGTCAAGCTATTGAAGAAAACCCAGCCACCAAGGTCTTGGAACACTTGGGTGCTTCTGCATTCCAAGGTTACTCTTTGGGCTTACCTACTTACGGTACTCCTGAATCTGTCGCCGACTTGGAATTCCAAGACTCCGCCCGCTTCTTGGAAAAGCAATTGGTAGGTTCTAACACTGTTATTGCTGCCTCTGGTAACTTCGACCATGAAGTTCTTGTTGAAGCAATTGAATCTAACTTAAAAATCAAACAAGGTTTAAAGCCAGAAACCAAGATTGCTTCCTTCTTGGGTTCTGAAGTTAGAATGAGAGATGACACCTTGCCAAAGGCGTACGTTTCCATCGCTGTTCAAGGCGAAGGTTACACTTCTCCAGCATTCTACGTTGCCAAGGTTGCAGCTGCTATCTTCGGTGACTTTGACCAAAAATTAATATCTGCTCACTTCACCAGTGCAAAGTTGGCCTCTATTGTCCAAGAATACCATATTGTTGATAAGTACACCCACTTTTCTCAATCATACTCGGACACTGGTTTGTGGGGTTTCAATGCTGAAATCTCTAACGTTAACTCTGTTGATGAATTCACCCACTTTGCCTTAAAGGAGTGGAACAGATTATCCACCTCTATCTCTGATGCTGAGGTCGCCCGTGCTAAGGCTGCTGTCAAAACCGCATTGTTGAGTAACTTGAATTCTTCTAGTTCAATTGCCAATGATATTGGTACCAAGGTCTTGTTAACTGGTTACAGATCCTCCGTTACTGAAGCTTTACAAAGAATCGATGCTATCTCTACAAAGGATGTAAAGGCTTGGGCTCAAGTCGCCTTATGGGACAGAGATATTGTCGTCTCTGGTGCTGGTCAAATCGAAGCATTGCTTGACTACAACAGAAACAGAAATGAAATGGCTGCCATGAGATGGTAATTTCATATCAACCGGAATATAGATCACGTACGAACCACCATCCCTCCCTTGAAACAAAACATCAAAGAATAAATGAACATATATTAATAATTTAAATGAATGTACCGTCAGTATATCTTGCTGTAAGAGGATCTCAGGATTACAATGATCTTATCTATGGTTTATTTGGACTTCGAATGCACATGAACAACCAGATAGCTACAAAATTGGACCACCTAGTACAGTGGGCTGCTTCTTGTCAATTATGGTCTGCTCCTACTCATCGGGGAAACCTGTTCAAAGAATACCACTTTTCTTCAAGTTCTGTTGGATAATCAAATCAGTTACAGCACATAAGACAAACTTCATTGATTTTGTATCAGTAGCACATGTTCTATGAACATACATTATCTTGTTCGTCCTATTCAATTTGAGGAAGTTCCTTTCAAAGAATTCGATGGCATCATCAACGTCATTTGGTTTACCGTTGAAGTCAGGGAAGAACATATTCAAAGGACTCCTAGATAACTTCCGTTCAAACAAGTCGATCTTGTTCAAAAAAAGTATGAATGGAGTATTCACAAACCATCGAGAGTTGCAGAGAGAATCAAATAGTACGATGGACTCGTGCATTCTATTGACTCTTTCATCTTCAAACAACATCTGGTCGTACTCAGAAATTGCAATGACAAACAACACTGCAGTAATGTTCTCAAAACAATGAATCCATTTCTTACGTTCAGATCTTTGGCCTCCAGCATCCAACACTTTGAACTTGAATGAATTGATAAGAAACTGGGTTTCAGTTATTCCCGTGGTCTTAATTCTACCTTTCAATATATCCATGTCACTACACATGTAGTTGGGATCTCCAAACTTTAGGATATTATCAAAGTAATAGTTAGCCGAACCTTCCAATTGGAATTCGTGTGCTCGATCATAAACTTGCTTGATTCCCTTGTCGTTCCACAAGTTATTGATTGCTTCTGCCACTTGTTGTCTTGTGTTTGTGCTAGTCGTCCTATTTTTCCAGTAGGCATTATTATGTACCAAGTTGGCTAGATCATTGGCTTCTTCTGCTTGGGTGGTAACTGCATCCTTTGAGTTCTTTGTTGGTAGATCATCCATTATATATTCATCTTCCCAAGACGAATTGTCCATAGCACCAGTGCTATTCAACCTTCTTGGGTATTTGTTCTTTTCACTGTGCCTCACAACATAATCCTGTAAGAAGTTGGTACCACCAGCAGCACCTGTATCAACTTGAACCAAAGGATCAGTTCTCAACAAGACTTGTCTGTGGAAAATCAAGTGGCTGCCATCCTGATCACATTCCAAAGCTACTCCCAACTTTCTTGCTTGGAATATCAACATCTTCATAGATTGAACGGCATCACACCAAATGACATGAGAATACTGGATTCGTTCTTGTTGAGTAAACCCTCCTTTATGCAATACTTTCAATTGCTTCAACACAGTGGACTTCCCACTTTCGCCTGTTCCCAAGAGCAATAGTTTGGCCAATTTCTTCTCGTTCACTTTGTTCATTTGTAAACCTTGTTCAATAGCATCATTAATCCTCTTATCTTGAAGGAATGGATCGTCTTCGTCTGAATCAGGAACACTAGCAACACAGCCCATAGTGGAAGCAAAGGTGGTTAACTTATTTGGTACTTGGTCTTTCAGCGAGTTGTGCTACTCTCTATGGAAGTGTTCTCTATCAGTAAGCTATCAATGTGTAACAACGCAGTATGAATTCAACTCTATTCTCTTGGAGCTTGATGTCAATGTGGTATCAATAGGGTATCACCTTTGTTTCAATATAGTATCACCTTTGTTTCAATATAGTATCACCTTTGTTTCAATATAGTATCACCTTTGTTTCAATATAGTATCACCTTTGTTTCAATATAGTATCACCTTTGTTTCAATATAGTATCACCTTTGTTTCAATAAAGTATCAACATTTTGTATCAACACGAAACTTACAATCCTCCCTCCCCAACTTCTAGCAAATCAGAGCCAATCAGCTGCAGGGGCAACCCACACTCGCTAAGGTTTCAAGTTCCACATACAAGAAGCATCCTTGTCACTTTGTCGCTACTTGTTCTGTAAAGGAATTGTTTCAAGTAATTTGAGCCGCACCTTTTTTCACACTTATTTGGTGGTGGGGAATAGCTTCCAAATGCATTGAAAAGAAGGTGTGATGGTGGTGAGTCCAGACGTGAGAATCCCTTGATGGTGAAGATGCTGAAACATAGAGTTGGTTAATTGGGGGTGTGGTTTTCGATTTTATTGAGGAATGGTAGTTTGTAGTTAGTCAATTGGTCCAATGATGGTGGAGAACCTTGTCTATTCTCTCAATATGTACAGAGAGATGCAAGCAAAAGTATACGTTGGACAGTATTATTGTCGAAACAAGAGCAATTTCTTGGCTGGAGAGCATTCACAACCAAAATGGTTGGCTTGTGTCCACATCAAAGTTAGTTCAGCTATACTTGTCAAGCCTAGCGGAGCTAGTCTAAATGTAGGTATCTTCCTCTGGCAGTTTTTTTTGGTATACCCCTAGCACCATTGCTTGACTTTAGTTATCTATTTCTAATAACATCTCTTGATTATCCTTATCTAGTAAAACAGCAGGAGTAGATATCTATATCTAATACCATCGTTGGACTGATGCTTCTCTAACAAGTGTTATTGAGCACTCCCATTTCACCCCATGTATCTATAACAATTACTACTCTATTACCTCGAGTATCTCTATTGAGAGCTCCCTGAGCCTAAAGAAAAGTAATTGACCAGTCAACGCTGTACCTTTACAGTGACTTGCCTTAAACAGGCTATCAACTCAAACTTCTTGGAGGACACCCAAGTCATGTACTAGACAGTCACGCAGAATAAAATGTACATCACCATAACAGTGATACCCAATACCGCAATATGCTTTAACATGAATCCAACATTATACTTCTTATACATCAGTATATTTGATGTCGATGCGGACGAAGGATCCAGTTTATACGATCTTGCGGCTATTGGCGCACTACTGGTGGTACTGTCTTGTTGTGTCAAGAAGTGAGATACCTTCTTGTACGTTGGAAGCAATGATTGTGAATATTTCCTTTTCAAGTTCCAGATGATAATAAGAAGGCCTGAAACAACGGATAGTATCACGTAATTAGCAACGTTATAATATGGGGTTGGAAGAAAGCAAATTTCAGTGCTATATGTCAACGTCTTTGAATTCTTTTTGAAAGTTAATAGTTGAACAGCAGGGTATCGTATTCCCATAGCCATACTGATTGATTTGAGGGTGATCTCTCTTGCAGACAGCCTTCCATCAACCTCATGTTTGATATCACAGTAGTCATGGTCATCACCTGAGAAGATTAAATCTGGATGTACTCGTTGCAATACAGACTTGGAAATGGTTGGATCTATTGCGTTTTGATATTGGTAGCCATGGCCTTCAACATTGAAAGAAGATGTTTCGCGCATGGGCCCACAGCTTGTGGCTGGATCTCTGTACAAGGGAACATGAGTTAGAAGAATTCTTGGTTTCACCGAATTTAAGGAGTCGATGAATTCATAGGGATCACTGCTTATGGTAGAAGTAGTTGAAGATAATGAAAGTGAATCCAATGTTATGAAATCCACTCCTTCGATGGTTCGAATGCTATTGGGCCTACCGAAAGCATCAGCAAACCGGTTTCTATATTCAACCAGAACATCATCTCCGAATCCGATATCATGGTTCCCAGGTACATTGGCAAACCAATTGACTCCTGAGACATAGCGACTTGTGAAATCATCGTAGAATATCTTATTGAATCGACATACTTCGTTGCTGAAGTACTCGTTGGTCGAGTTTCTACCGTTATCGAGCAAGTCACCTAGCCAAAAGATATACTTAGGGTTTAAGTTGTTTAGAAGCGACTTATAGTTCTTCTTGAGGTAGATGTCTACTGTATGCTTGGACAATGAAAGGAGAAGGTTATTCCGGTCAGGGTACGTATGATTATCTATTAATTGCGGATCCGCAATCAACAACACGGTCACTTGGTCGCTCTTTTCATGGTCGCCTTGGGTATTACCAATGGCTTCCAACTCAGGCCACGTACATTGTTTCGCTGAGTGGTTGGGCCAGAATCTCTCGTGGAATAGAAACGTTATCAACCATACCGTTATCAACGATATTAATAAGTCTTGAGGAGTCTTGAACTTCGGGACAATCAGTTTCATCCTAACACTTCATCAAGCGGATGTCAGTTTTATACGTGGATAAGGGCTGGGTAAGATCAGTGGTGGAGGATCGAGTTGACGGAACCAGACAACGGACTGAATTATTTGAAGTTTGAAAACCAAAACCCGGTTCGAAACCAATATGCGGTTAGAAATAAAATTTGGAAACCAAATTAGCAGGCCAAATTCGTGCACCAAAAATATAGTGAGGCCTTTTTTGGAGCGGAACGAAACAAACTTTTTAGTACCAGTAGCTACTTGTGAAGACTGTGAAAATTTTCAATTGGTTGTGGATTAGAAACACCAGACAGAGGATACGTCACGATCCAACAATTTATCAGGCCATCATTAAGTTGGAGCTGGCTCACGTATAAATTGAAGTGCTGAGTCCCCCGACTCACTTGGTGATATGAAAACAGAACAACTAAAAGACCTCAGCATGCCAGAGTTGAACTCGATCCTCATTAGCATAGTGGCGACTTTCGTGATCCATTACTTATACAACCAGTACGTTGAATCGACCAAAGATGTCAATGAGTTATACTTGAACCAGCAATCGCGTGTCGAGGCTGTTAGAGAGAGGAGCGAATCAGCCATCTATAAGAGTAACAAGTTAGACTTCTCGCTGGGAGGCCTACGCGTTGGTTTAGATATCAGATATGATTACTACAAGAGCAGAAGTGGCAACTTGTCAGACGTGTGGGAAGTCCTCATAAACCACTCGAAATTGGAGAAATATAGGGATGCTTTCATAACTATCAACGATAAATCCATTACGGTATTGCAGCTCCATCATTCCATAAGTGAATTCTCCAAATACTTAAAAAGTAATGAGATCCAAGATATTAAGTTGTCATTAGATGCCTTTGCCCAATTGGACTTCCATGGCTTGGTTGTAATGATAGCTGGGTTCATCAACCAAATTACTGTTGAGCTATACGAGGATTTGGCGATTGTGGAATTTTCAAATACCTCATTGTTGGTATCGTGGGGTGATATGCTAGTAGACGAAAATCACCCAACCAAAGTCTTCAATGTCAACAATCAGACAGTGTATGATTTATTTTCAAGTCAAATCGAAGACGAATATCCAAATCCCTATACGTTTGTAAAGGATAAAGGTATTGCCTTAAAAGTCATTCGTAAATTGCATGGTAGCATATTATCCACAATCGAATTCACGCAATTGAATATCGTCAGTGCTGTTGCTTCGACTTTAAAGCATTTGCCAATGACCCAAGAGCTAAACGAGCGAGACAAAGTCCTTATTGTTCAATCTTCATTAACCTCCAACGTTCACCTTTTCAATAAGTTGGTAAAGATCCTCTCGACCTTCCTTTCGCATTCAGAGTTAATCATAATTGATAATACCTTGGAATTGCAACAAATCATCGACAACTACAATCCAACTGTGTTATCAATTAATGAACCGGATTGGACTAAACTCACACGCACCAACCCATTTGAGCTCAACGTCATTAAAAGATTCTTTTACAACCAAAGCTATCAGAATTTATGTAAAGGAAAATTTGCATCTTCGGCTTTCCAGTTCAATAAGAACAACCTCCGGTTGATATACATAAATCAAGCATTGTCACTGCCAAATCCTTGTTTATCGCCGGCAAACTTGAACAAATGGAGATGTTACTTACTGCTGAGAGTTATCCTTGAATCTGGTTACTATAATATTGTGGGACCTTTGATTCTTAGCGATTTCTATGACTATAGATTAATCGATATCAGGTCAAAATTTAGAACCTTCGGTTGTATTGCGCAATCAGTGGAGGTGAAATTAACGAAGGTTAATAATGGCCAAGGGGAGGTTCTGGTCAGAGGATATTCCATTGGTAAAACTACTAATGCTGTTGGTAGAGATGAAATCGAAGACAACAAGTCAGTCATGAAAAAGACTGATGGATTCATGCCTTTGACTGGAGTCTTGGGGAAATTTGGCAATGACGGGTGTTTGTACATTGCCTAGTGTATATGGTTTACGAGGTAGTGAGGTGTTTATTTTATGGGTTGGTATTTGTACAGTGAGCACTGGTTATCTTGATTCTTCTTGGTTCCTCTAATTATCTTGCTTGCTTGGACTCTGCCACCGCTCACGGCCTTCCGCTATATTAATTTCTAACATTTAATAGTATTTCAAGTCGTGAAACTTCATGTATCAAATACACCTAATGACATCTTATAACGAGTTCTTAGAATCTACACCTAAGTATTGCAATCAATATATTCAGTATTTACGAATCTTATTGAAAGAATAGTCAACAACCCTTTCAACCTCATCAATACATCTCTTGTTACCAGCAGAAGAGAATGGGGGAACCGACACAGCAGAAGCTTCATCAAACAATGAAGGGATGTTCTTTTGGATTAAGATCTTCTTTCCCAATTGGTTTAAGTAGTAATTATTGAAGTTGATCTTAATCATGTTCAAGTTAGACAATTTCAAGTTGTCATGGAAAAACTTGTACCATTTGCACAACTTGTTCTGCAACTTAGCATCGTTCAGTTCCCAGTATATGTTATTCAAGTTATTATTGATTAGTTGAAACTTGATGAAGTCGTAACCAAAGATAATCAAGATGTTACACCAGTTCTCGTAGTTCAAGCCGTTAAGGTAAATATCGTAGTTAAGCAAGCTCAAACATTTAACCTCGATATTTCTTAACACTTGTAAGTTGAGAGTGGCAGATGAGGATGAGGTTGAGGTAGTTTTCGAATCTTCTTCAGATTCCGGGTCTTCATCAGATTCTCCATTAATTCCACATATTTTGAGCCACGATCTAAAAGAATAGTTGTAGTCTTGGTTGAATTTGGATGCAAGGATAAGTAAACCTAAGAATAACTTTCTTGGATCTTTTAAGAGAGTGTCGAGTGAGACGTTCTTTCCATTTTTGATCAACTTAACGAGATAAAAACAAGTTAACTGAAGTGATTGGATAGAAGTCTTTGATCTCCTTAAGATTTCCACGATAAAGAACTTAACTTCCTTCTCGATGATTGGCAAAGTAAAGTCCGTGGCCTTTTCCTTGTATAAGATCTTCAACAAGTTGATGGCGCAGTGAATCAAAATCGAATTGAATTGATTCTTATTCAAGTGATTTGTATAGTATTTGAAGGTATTTGGAAGGTGGTTATCCCCATCGAATGGAGACGATGAGTTTGTTGGTGGTGGAGTGAGTAAATCTCTATTTTTGTTTAAGATTAAGTCTTCAGCCGTTGTTGAACAGCCAATTTTGGTTGTATTTGGTGAATGAGGAGAGTGTAACGAAGACATGATGTGTCTTTTGGCTTGAACTCTCTTGTAAAAATGCTCTTGTATAGAACCTTAGTGTGTGGGATAAACTTCAACAGATTTAGCAAAACATGGGAGTCCTTAATTATGCGAGATAATTAAAAGGATGTTTGAACGGACATGATGATTGATAAAAAAGGTGAAAGTAAAATAAAGCAATAAGAAAAGGAAAAGGAAGTGTTGGCCCTAAAGGAAGTGTTAGACCCTAAAGGAAGTGTTAGACCCTAAAGGAAGTGTTGGTTGATGACAAACACTTCTAGCTTGCAGAAGTGGTGAATAATACAAGGGATATGAGGTCCCTGTGAATGAATGAAATGAAGTGTGTTGCTTGATGAGATTTGAGTTAGTTGAGTGAACTAGAATCAACTGAGCAACCCTGTTTTGATAACCTTATCAGCAAACAAAGAAAACCAATGAAATGAAATGAAACCCAATGAATAAAAACGTAATAAACCCCTTCGCTCAAGTAAATGTGATGTTGTCTAAGAAGGTAACTTGATTAAAACCAAACTGTTTCTGAAAACGATTTCCAAACTATCACCTCTAAATGCTCTGGATTCTCTCAACCTTTATACAATTTGAGTTGTGGGCTATGAGTAATTCTGAAAAGTCCCAAAACGTCCAAACGAGGACGAGTATAGGGAACGACTTTTATTGCTATTGGGAGCAATGTGGCCCTTGCCGCAGTACTGAGCGAGGGTCTGTCACTGGCGAGCATAATGTCGCCGGCAGGCAAGCGTCGAAAATTAGTCATGTCACCGGTGAACGCATGAAAAAGAAACGACCTCCGCCACAGTTTAGCGATGGGCAGAGGGATGGGGATCCTAACTTCAGTAGATAGGAGTGTGGGTGGGATGGAAGAGTCACCACAGAGTCAGCAGGTGATGAGAGAGATGAGTGCTGTGGGTGGTGGGTGAGGAGAGTGCTGGGAGTTGGAGGTGGAAGTGCCGACCTACACTGGTTCATTAAGCAAGCTGTTCCACTTTGATTTCCAAAGTGGGTTCCCCGTGCAGCCGTTAACTGCTCAACACTTTGTACTAGTGGAAATTCAGCACTCACTGTATATGGCCATATAGCTATCTACTTAACTGCATAGCTGAGTGGAACTATCTTGGTCCAGCACCGTGCTGCCTCTACCTCCCTCTCACAACCTCCCTCTTACAACCTCCCTCCTCCCTCCCCTAATCATCGAACAAACTAATTTCCTCGTATATTACCCTTATCATGTATCGAGCAACAACACAATGTGGGGGAGAGCCACCTCAACCTCAATTTGTTCTTATCTTGGATATTAGAGATATGGAGATAAGATGTGGTGCGAGGGACCAGGTGCTTATGTTTCTCACCCATGTTGACCATATCTATGTCTGCGAGCTGGTTCACAAGGCTGCAGTGGTGCAAACATAACTGGTGATCCCAGTACGGCTAAAATAACGAACCCTCTAAGTGGCTTCTCATAGTGTATCCATTTTCCTGCCTGGCATAACAAGGCTTCGTCCCTCTAGTAGCTTGCATAACCACTGCTATCCCCATTTAAATGGGCCTCTGCAATTTATTGTTTCTACATCGATACTCGATACTCTATATGAAACCACATTACCACCTCATCAAGCATGTTCTATTAGTGTCATTGCAACTCCCCCATCGTTCTTTCTTGCCGAATTCTTACAACTTCAAACACCCTGCCATCTACATTCTTCTTACTATTATTGTTTATTTGCGTCCCTCCGAAGAGTCCACCCATCCTCTGATAACGTCCACAACAACCCTCCTAACTCACCTGCTTATCCCCCGGAATATCGAATCAATTAAATCACGAATTTCTCGATAACTCACAATTATACAACTCTTCTCATCCCGGCTCACCAACAATATCTTCTCTTCAATTCCGGCATCAAGCTTGTTCAAATTAGTTAAAACTCTCGACAAATCGATGTTAGGCTTACCCATCTCATCATGTTGGAAGAATATAAAGTCCCGGAATAATTTGATGATGTATTTGTTCCCATTTTCGTTCCAATCTGAGTGCTGATTGCCTTGCTGTTGTTTCTCTTCAGGTCTATCGATGATAAAATTGAGCTTACTTAACAACCTGAATAGTCTGGCATTCTCAATTTCATTCTGTAATTGCGTTTCCAAGTAGTCATGTGAATCGTTCAACTCATTCATAATGGTGAACATCTTCGATGTTAAATGTGTTTCGCTTAATTTCATCAAATCTGGGGTTTCTTCCTTAACTAACTCCCTCAAAACACTCAAAAGTCCTTCGGAAAACTTCACATTAGATGATGTCTTCAAATGCCCTAAAACAGCATTACTCGCCTGAAGCCTCAAATTAGGTGCAATTGTTAAACTGCACAACTCTATAATGACTTCGCCTAATCTTTTGATGTCTTGTGCTTGTTTCTGAGCATGCAGCTCATGCGCACGTTCCATACGAGAATCATCGTCTACTTCATCATTATGAACTTCATAATTTAATATATCATCAATCCCAACTCCACTTAACCTTATTCTATGTTTGCTTGTACATATAATCTTGGTCAAATCAAGTGTGAGCCCCGCACTAAGTCCTTTAGCATGTATGCTTAATACAGCATTCACCAACTGAATCAAATAAGTCCACATTAAGTGTTCAGTTATAGGTTCAAGTTTCAATCCACCATTTCCTTTCTTGTGCAATTCTAACAAGGTTGTGGAATTAGGGTAATAGTCATAAACAACAATTAAACTCGATTCTCCAAATGCCATGGTAGTAAAACAGTCCTGTAGCATCACCACGCTTGAATTTACAAGCTTTTTCCATTTCTTGATATTCCTGAACGGTAAATCATTGACTATTTCATCTTTTAGCTCTAATTTCCTCATGACGTATGGTAACCCATCGAGGTTATTGAAAACCTTATACACGGCACTTCCAATACCCCAAACATTGCTTGTAGCCTTGTAGGTGGTATCAATCGGCACCAAAGAATGGTAAACATTAATGTGATCTGGTAAATTCGAACGTGGAAGTGTTTGCATAGTTGCTTCATTCTTCTTCTTCAATGTTTCTCTGATATTATTCAGAATGAACATATCATGGATGTTAGATTCATATGGAGGAAGTGGAATGGTCATTCTTGGTGGAGGAGCTGGTGCATATAAGTGGTATTGCAACGCATAGTTTGTGGTTTGATGCAGTTGATAATAAACATCCAGAGCATTTGCAATTCCTGTATTATTCCCCGAAAGATATGGATTAGGTGTCCCTGCATTGGTATTGTTGTTACTGACTAGTCCAGCTTGTTGAGAAAGTGAAATATTAGATCCATTGGCATTGGAATCCATTATTGAGGATGCTCCAGACAACCCAACATTGCTCCCATTGGTTACTGAGTATAAACTGGAAGGAAGGAAAACTGGAGTATTGGACGCATTGAACTTCTTTGTACCTGTGTTCACGTGTTCTTCAGCATCATTGCCGTCTCCTGTACTCGAATTCGCTCCTGGAGTGGAAGCTGTTGATGATGGTACGAATATGGGAATCTCTCTAACTCTTGGAGATAACGAGGAGAACTTGTTAGTCAAGTTCAGCACATTTGAGGGTTGGAATGATGGAGTATTGAAGTTGAACTTTCGTTTTGCTTCTGCAGCGATGCTGCTGTTGATTGGAGAGTTGGAGTTCTCATTCGTTGGTATTCCTGCCTTTTGATTCGAAAGTACAGTTGGTTTAGGCGGAGATTGAAGTTGATGCTGAGGCTGTAATTGCTCTTGTTGATGGCCTGCTTGACCTGATTGTATATGTCCTTGTTGTATCTGTGCTTGTTGTGCTTGTCCTTGTTGTGCTTGTCCTTGTTGTGCTTGTCCTTGTTGTGCTTGTCCTTGTTGTGCTTGTCCTTGTTGTGCTTGTCCTTGTTGTGCTTGTCCTTGTTGTGCTTGTCCTTGTTGTCCTGGGACACCAGGTTGCCCATTCAGCGCTTTCGTACTATGGCTGAAAACACACCCTTTTGATTCGTACTTGCAGTACCCATATATAAGAATGTTTTTGCAAAGGGTATCCTTCGCCGTATCCAAGTTGATATTCATGATTCTTGAATGCTCCGCCTGTGATGTGTGTTTATCGATCCAGTAAATCCACCACACCCATAAATTCACACAAATGGTACTTGTCAATAGCGCCTACCAATTCAAAATCTCTTATCAGATCGTTCTGATCCGTGTCTTTCAAAATGATCGAACCCTGGATGATTGTTGTACACAACCCAAAGATCGAACACCAACGGCCATAGCCAAAAGAAAAAATCAAGGGTCGTGCGCGTGGCATGGTTCTGACTTCAACATTTCTGAGTGAATTATGGCGTTTTGACTTGGGCACAGCAGTGAACAGCGAACTATAGCATGGGTGTAGGATCTTCTAAGATATTAGACTCCCTAATGGAGGGAACCAACTTCGACCGGGATGAAATCGATCGTTTAAGAAAAAGATTCATGAAATTGGACAAGGATGGGTCAGGCACAATTGACAAGGGAGAGTTCCTAGCAATACCTGGTATATCGGCTAACCCATTGGCCACAAGATTAATGGACGTGTTTGATGAAGACGGAAGCGGGACCATTGATTTCCAGGAATTCATCACTGGGTTGTCGGCCTTTAGCGGGAAGACTTCAAGAACAGATAAGATGAAGTTTGCGTTCAAGATCTACGATATCGATAGAGATGGCTTCATAGGCAACGGTGAATTGTTCATCGTGATGAAAATGATGGTCGGTAAGAACTTGCAACAGGAGGAATTGCAGCAAATCGTCGATAAAACTATGATGGAGGCCGACAAAGACGGTGATGGTAAGTTGAATTTCGAAGAGTTCAAGAATGCCGTTGATTCTAAGTCGGTGGCTACTTCGTTGACTCTTAACATGTTCTGATCCTGTCTTGATAATTTACTTTGTTCACTTCATTTCCTCTACCTTTCCACTATATTTGTACGTTTGTATGTACCTTTGGGCTTTATATTAATGATTAATCATAGAACTGGCTAGTCAACTGTTCATTATTGTAGCACTAGCGACTCTTCAATAAATTTGTGTGGGGAAAATGTCGCTGCTTGCTCGCGAGGTAGACCATTACAAATTTCAGATCGCGTCCAGAAGAAGAGTCACCGCCACCATACCTCCCAAGATGCAAGCAATTGACCAGAAACTAACGCTGTTGCTAGAATGGATCAAGAATACTGAGGATTCCACGTTGTCTCCCTCGAAGAATTCTTTCATTTCGCCCAAGATCGAAGTCAAAGAACAAATAGACTCCGGTAGAGGTATTTATTCGAAGGGAAGCATCAAGCATAGAGAACAGATCATAAGGATCCCACATTCCTTCTTGTTGAATAAAACTAGTGTCATTCGCCACATTACTAAGTTCAATAAATCCATCTCTTTAACAGACCCCCAATACTTCACCATCTATGTTCCAACTGGTCAAGTTGATGATAGATTCACCAAGTTATATTCCAAATTCAATTTGGAAGAGCTCATGGATTTATCTTCATTTCAAATTGTTTCATTGTATTTGACATTAGAGAGCCAAAGACAAGACAAGTCGTATTGGGATCCTTTCATTAAGTCCTTGCCTGCCATTTCAGACTTCAACTTAGCACCTTTACTTTGGCAAGTTTTAAATGTTCCTAATTACCAAATCTTATTAGATTACTTGCCAATATCAACAAAGAGAAGAGCTGACAAAATATACCTTAGATTCGCCAATGATTACAAAATTGTGAAGGAATTGCTTTCAAAGCATCTCCCAGAAGATGAGTCCCCAGAAGATTATGCTCCCGTCGAATTGTATATATGGGCCTGGCTTTCTATAAATTCCCGTTGCTTGTACATGGATATACCACTGAGTATAAATAAGGATGATAACTTCACAATGGCACCGTATGTTGATTTTTTGAATCATTCTCCCAATGATCAATGCAGTCTCAAAATCGATGCATCTGGGTTTCAGGTTTTCACTACAACAACATATGACGATAACGAACAGTTATTCTTAAGTTATGGCCCGCATTCCAATGATTTTCTTCTATGTGAATATGGCTTTACATTGTCTGCATCAACCGACAAGGACTCTGAAAGCTCTGGTAATAAGTGGAATGAATTAGATTTGTCTGATTTAATCATTCCATTGCTCAAGCCTAAACAAATAGATTACTTAAGGGATTATAATTATTATGGAGATTATACGATTAGCCAGGAATCAGAAATATCTTTCCGAACTGAGGTGGTATTGGCAGTACTTCAGGAACAAACCCCCTTGGAATCAAAGAAATTGAGTGCATTGTTGAATGGCCATATTGATTCGAGTGCCTATTCAAAATACTCCAACGTCCTATTAAGAAAGATGTTAGAAAAGACTATTCACAATTGTCATTCGAAGCTATCTTTTGACTATAATGACAACCCAGACATGAATAGCAGGGAAAGAATGAAGACCATCGGGGGTTTGTACAAGAATATGAAGGAAATAGCAGAAACAACTCTAATGAGTATTTGAAAGAGTACCATCTGAGTGAATGGAATACCCGAGATCCATATGGGAACAGTAAGATTACAAACTTTTACCATCAATAGAACTAATAGAAAGAATAGAACTAATAGATCAAAATATAAAATGACAAGTTGCGATGGTCAATGAATGGCATATAATTAGGCGAGCTATACATCCACTTATGAGACACATTTCGTGAAAGTGAGTACCGACGTATATCTAAAACATGGCCCGGTTGATAGAACTTTTTTCAATACCTTTGTTAATTGAAAGTTTGGCCTTGACTAAACTTATCAACATCTTATTCAGCGGTGTTGAAATTCCATGCTTCCTTCCCAACTCAACAATGTAACCATTTATTGCACTGATCTCTGTAGTGTTCATATTTCTAACGTCTTCTCTCATAGAAGAACTGTTTGATTTAGTGGCAGTGCATAGAAGTAAAACTGATTCGAGCAATCTTGCTTTGTCCAAGTAAGCTCTGGCTTCAGGTATGTGTTTTAAGATTGCGAACTCAGCATAAAACACATCAACAGTCTCTCTAATTACATTCTTCATTATTGAAATAACTGAATCTCCATATAACAAATCGCCATTCAAGCAATCAAGTATAGCGGTCAAGGGGTTCACGCATGCATTTCCGGTTAGCTTCTGCATTTGGATCAACAAATGCTGTTCGTAGGGTAATTCTCTAGCATTCAATGCTGGTACATCCATAATGGCCTTAATAAATTCAGGTGTTTGTAGCTTTGAATCTTGAGCCAAGCCCAATCCCAAGCCCAAATCCAGTTTCCCCTTCGGTGGGATGTAAGCCACGGACAAACCGCCTGGGGAAGTATAATGTACAGTGTATGGTGATGTTCTATAAGCACCGTGGGTGCACACAGCTTGGAAGATATTAGGCCTCTCACTAAATGTTGGCCAGAACGTATCCGATAACTTTTCAGCCATACCCATGCCATTCTGCAAAAGAAGTACATTGGAGTTACTCGAAAGATGTGGTAAATAAGGCTGGATTGCAGTTTGCGTATGGTAAGACTTTGTTGCAATGATCAAGTTATCTATGGGCACCGGTAAGCCATGGGCATCTCTTGGCGGTCTATAATCGCATTCAAATCGAGATTCAGCAACCAGAATATTCAGGTTCTTATGGGTTATCACCTTGATAGTGGAGTCCAAAGCCTTGAAGCTATTGACTCTGTTCTCGTTACTGAGTAGTAAGATCAATGGTAAGCTATCGCCAAACCATTGTTTCATTTCGTTAGCTACCAACGACCCTATTGAACCAGCACCCAAAAGGTACGTTCTTGGGATATTTGGCATCGCAAGTGCTTTTAAGTTCTTGAGCAGAAGTATTGGTCAAGCACTGTTATCCATAATGCTGCAACTGATCTATACCTGAGACTTTTTTACCATCTCATTCAAGAAGCAAAATGTCGTATTTCAAGAGCAGTATGGATCGTAAAGTTAATACGCCAGAGACTTCAAAGTGACAGAAACACCTACCAAGAGATGCTTATTGTTGGGTTAACTGGTGGAATTGCCCTGGGCAAGTCCACTGTTTCAATTACCCTTTCCGAAAAACATAACCTTACGGTAGTAGATGCTGATTTGATCGCACGACAAGTGGTATTCCCAGGCAAGAGGGCCTACAATGATATTGTCAACGCATTCCAAGACGTTGTTCCAGAGTTGTTGAACCCAGATGACAAGTCTTTGAACAGAGCGGCATTGGGTCATGCAGTCTTTGGTAATAAAGAAAGGTTGGCTAAGTTGAACAAGATCGTTCACCCAGCTGTTAGATTGGAGATCTTCAAACAGATCATTGCTGCATACTTTAGATTCGAAAGCTTGGTTATATTGGATGTACCTTTACTCTTTGAGACTGGTTTGGACAGAGTTTGTGGTCTGACTGTCACTGTCAGTTGTACAGATAAGTTGCAAATTGCAAGATTGTTGAAGAGAAACCCTGAATTACCAGAAGACGATGCACGTAAGAGAATTGAAAGTCAAATGGGTAATAAAGAACGAAACTATAGAGCTGACTTGGTGATTGAAAATAACGATGGGTTACACGAATTAGAAGATTCTGTGGATTCTGTGGTTTGTCAAATTCGTCCAAGCTGGTTTGTCACTATATTAAACTACTTCCCACCCTTTGGAGTTCTTTCAGCAATATTTTCCTTTTCTACTAGACTTTTGAGAGATAGGTATAGGGGAACTACACCCCCAATTTCAAAAAATGAATAATGTTAGCATTTGTTACGGATTTGGTCATGGTATATATACTGAGCCATTCTATAATGTTCGCAGCATTCACCAAACCAAGTTCTTGATCATGCTCTCCAATATTGAGCCAAACTATGTAACCTATCGATCACCACAGGTAAGAATGCATTGACACTATCATTGATCAAGTTCTGGAAATGCAATATTGCCTCTTCTTCAGTCATTTCCAAACAAAACTTCTCCTCCACTTTTTCAATAGCTCTTTTTGGATCGATTTTAATGTCTGGAATATTGGCATCCAGCATCAATTGAAATAAGTTCAATATCAAGTTACTATTCTTTCTTAACGTAGTATAGGTAATGAAGCAATAGTTCTTGAAAATATTAAAGTTCTCATGGTCTAATCCACCCATACCATCAATCACTTGGATTGGCAACTTCATTAGCGGAGGAAATGGCTTCGGATCTCTTCCCAAGATATATCCAAAATCAGCGTGCCAAAATTTACCATTAGGTGATAATAGCAAGTTGTCAAGATGTCTATCACCAACTCCAAGTAGATACGTAATCACACAATACCCAGCACAAGATTTGACATAGTTGTCCATCAAAACACTGGAGACCCCCAAGTCGGAGGTGATCGCCTGTTGTGGAGGTTCAATTGATGGCGAATCAGGAGAATGTTGGAATGAATTCAACACACTTCTTGCAATTGGCTCCACAGATTGAGCTTCTAAAGTGCTATGCATCTTCATGTAGTTGAGTATGCCATTGTTTGATACATTGATATCACCCAAGTTTGAAGAAATGTTCGGTTCAACTGTTGAATAATTGGTAGCAAGAACTGTGTCTAACGTCTCGTTCGGAACGAACTGTATCAAACCAGCAACGGGGCTGGTTGCCAAGATCTTATATGGAGTTAATTTTAAGTCTAAATTCTCATTCTTCAACAATTGGTCCATCAAGTTTATGATTTGAATGACTAACTGATCTTGCCTTAAGTCATCTCCAATCTTAAACATTAAAGGATACTTGCCGTACTTGTTATATTTCTTACCAAATAGTTGTGAGGAGTGACTCTTTTGATTAATAATTGTTTTGAATGTGATCTTTAATGGTGCCAAACTTGATTTAAAGACAGATGATTCTTCAGGATAACATCCACATATTATTACCGATGGATCCAAAGGAAATGGGAAAGGCTCTGGGAACTTAAGAAATTCGTGGGATGAGTCAGAAAGGTACTCTTTCAAGAATTCCTTCTTTCTCAAGGTAGATTCGTTCTTTTTAAATGTTGTTCTTATGAGCTCGACTAAATTGGATAACTTTTTGATAAACCAAATCTGCTTCTTTAAGTTGTTGTAATGGGGAACCTTGTGTACTTGAGAGTACTTTTTAAGACTCTCAATGTACTTGTTCAAAACAGCGGAATATATTCTGATTGGAGGGCCTGAAGTGTTTGAACCTATTTGATCTTCATTCTCGACTTTAACATACCAGTAGAAGAAATTTCCAAGGTGCTCATTTTCAATAGACTTCTCGATCAAAAACTTAGCTAACGGGGATTTCAACATATTCACATCACTATTCAACTCGTTCACTATCTGGAAATTTTCGGAAGCACATTCCAAGGGATTTCTATCATAAATCAACGATTCGTATTTTAAAGCTTGAACCAATTGCAAAAGATACAACAACAATTCTTCATTGTTTGCCAACCTTAATCTATCAACAGCAAACTTTCTTAGAAACGTAACATATTTGAATATTCTTAAGAACTTTGTTTCTTCCGTATTCTTTTTCAATGGGTTTTCTGATGATGGTGCATTCAATCTAGTAGCATTTGTCTGATCTGTAACCTTGTTATCCGCAGAAGGGTTTGAAATTAATGAGGAAGCCAAAGTATGTGGGTTAAAGTAATTACTTAAAAGCTCCAAGGCATCCCCAATTTGTAATCTATCCACAGACCAATAATTTGGGATGATTTCTTGAAACGCATGGTTCAATTCATAGTCATTCTCCCAGTTGATTGACTTCAAAAACTTTGGCAAAAATGATTTCGTAGTTGTTGAGGAAGAAGATGCCTTGTTCGTGGATTCGTTAATAGAACTGTTTTTGCTGAAGAAGTATCTATACTTCCAAATTAAGTTCTTTTCAACATCGTTGAGCTCAACATTAGATGGGGTGGCAAGTATCTTGAGCAATTCGTCTCTTAACTGTGGCGAAGGTTTTAATTCCTTATCTAAGATTGAATTATTATTAATGTTTCTTTCAAGCTTGTGGTATTTCAATTCAATTGGGTCCAACGAAAGCGTCGTGTTCACTTGAGTGTTTGTAATTGTATTTGATACATTCAAATTTTGAGAATCGGCATCATGTACTTTTAATTGATTATTCTTTGTCATTGGAATATCAATTGAGTTTAAAACTACCGTTGACTGATTATTTCCACTTGTATTGTTCAAATCATTGTGAATCAAGGGTAAGCTTGTAGGGATGGTGTATGTGATATCTGAGAACACAATGGGTAACTCAAAGTTAGGTAGCTCAAAATATAAGTAATAATCATGTTCTTTATCAACATCGTTCACTTTATTGATAGTAGGTAGTACCAATTTATCAACCCAATCAATTCGGTGATACTCTCCGTTTTCATACTTGATCAAATTTGCCTCCAAATCAGTGAGCCCTTTGATATCATTATATTCAATGCCATTGGTTCCCAAGTCATTGCCAATGTTTATTGGGATCTTTTGCGAACCTTTACGTAGTGTTGACGTTTTCTGGTTGAACAACGATAATGATCCAGTGCCAAATAATGAAGGCTTGGTATCCACTATTTCGAACACTCTGAACCTCAAGTATGAATCGATTGATACCTGATTGTAATTTATAGGTAGCTTCAAGTACGAATTCCAAATACGCCCCTTGCTCCCAAATGATTTGTAGGGAGTTTGTACTTCAATTGATATTGGGTTGTTATTGGGTCCATCGTAGACAGTACAAGTAACATAGAGGTCCGAATTCTTATGTATTTGAGAGAGCTTCTTGAATACAAGAGTATCTTCAAACTTCTTGGACAATTGGATCAAGTTCTGGTCACCATTGGTATGTTGTAGATAGTTTATCTTGATAGATATGGGGACCGCGAGATCTTTGGAAAGACCGAACGCAGCTGTGTTTGTAGTAGAAATGGATTCGTTTCGATGGCTCATCTCTAATCACTTTCTTTCAGTCAAATATGTCTTCAACCAATGGGTATCTGCTTGATGGCTTCTTCTAGTGTATTCAATATTTTTATTTTCTGTGGAATATTTCGAACTCAATTGTGCCAGTAGAGATATACGAAGTTGTTTTACGTTGTTCAACGATTGATGTCGCTATATGCATAAAATACTAAGAGGAAGATAGAAAAACAGGTTATTCTCTATTCTGACCGAACCATATGTACTGGTTATTTTTCTTAAGAACCTCTTTCTTATCAGCTTCTGAATCACTCTCAGAGTTCGAATCGTCAGAGTTCGAATTACTGTCATCAGAATCAAGATTGTAGAATATGTGCTTCTTCTTAGGAGGAACTACCATCGTGGTCTTCGAGTTGCCCCCGTATTCATTCTTTTCCAGCAATTGGTTTTTGAAACCTTCTGTATGGTTGTTATTATTAGGGTTATTAGTGCTAGTCGAATCTTCGGATGCACGTATAACGGATGGGATGAACTTCAACGAGTCTTTTCTGGATCTGTTCTTCACAGGGGGCGGAGACGAACTCGTAAGAGGCTGCTTATGGGTCGTCTTATTATTAGGGTGATTGTGAGGATACTGGTAAAAGTAGTTACTGCTGTTGCTGTAATTGCTAAAGCCCAATGAGAACAATCTAGAGTCCACGTTGCTCTGACTGTTGCTGTTACTATTACTCTTGCTGTTGTTGTTGCTGTTGTCATTACTATAGTTTGCACTGCTGTCTCCGTAACTCAAATCTTCACTGCTTTCATCACGGTCATTGTGGAATTGTGTTTGATACATTGCAAGAAGAGACTTTCCAGTTGTTTTTGACTTCTTTTGATTCAATGATCTAGATCTGTTAAAATCCCCTCTGAGAGATTTTGAAGAAGTTGAGTTTTGCCTAAGATGTACCTCGTCATCACCTCTACCATCCACAGACTTGACTCTATTAAGTGTAAGTGGCTCATTAGATTCTCTAATTATATCTAGCTCATCGTCTAAAGATACTTCAGATGGGCTAGATGATACTTTTCCTATTATTGTTGATGGGAAGTATGAATCCTTCGCATTGTGGGCAACAACGACCGTAGGCGGGTTTGAATCAGACCTCTTTCTTTGTAATGAAGTCATGTAGCGTGGCAAATCATTGGAAGAACTATTATTCAGTGAATCATTCGATCTTTGAATTTGCGCCAAACTTGCTTGAGATGGTTGGGAAGGTGTCCTATTCAATGCGTTCAAATTCACTTGTGAATTCACCTTTGAGTTTAATCGGTGAATTGGAATATCTCCTGTATGTGAATACTTCAACTTAATTGGTGGGTTAGTTTCGGTATTAGACAACAATTTAGATAAATCGATTACTGAGTTCGATCTTGTAGGTTCGGAAGAAGGAGATACTTCTGGTGTAACCGGATGAGATGGATGGCTGTGTAAATCAAAAGCCTTCTTAAAAGATTCGTCATTCATGGTTTTCAATTTGAAATCCGAACTTATTGAAAATTGTAACGATTTCGATAATTCTGGAGACCAATCCTTTGCAGCAGAACATATGTGGGTTGTATAAACTTGGGGTTGAGCCGTTTTCACTTTAAATGAGGTTCGTGGTTCCAAATTTGGTCGTTGGGGCTGCAAGGACGTTGGGATATCCTTATCAATTTCAATACTGTTCGTTGAAGATGTGGTGTTACCATGAAGATAATCATCTTTTTTGATGAAATTTGTTTTATAGTAGATAATATCCGTTTCAAGATTCAAGGTGCTATCTATATCGTCGTTTTCAAGTAAATTTAACGAATCTTTGAATAGTTTCCAGGTATGGTTATTGTTACTAGTTCCAGCATCTGCGTTGACATCAACGTCCTCACTCTCGTTTTCAATAATTCTGGCATAGTTCAAGGTGGCTTCTGGTATTTCATCGAATATAGGATGGTTTATGAAGTAAGACAAGAAGTTATTGATAACGTAGCCGTGACTTATAACAATAATAATATCCTTATTTTGTATGTATGCTGGTTTATCATAAGTGGCTAGTAGCTTCTTGAAGTAGGTCTTGATATGAAACTGATAGTCTTTGTATGTTAGATTGGGACCATTGAATTGCCCAAGTGATATTGTTGGTCTGAAGTTTGAGCAACATGACTTGTTTTTCAACTGCTTAACGTTTGGAATGTACATGTTGTATGCATCGTTCGAGTCTATAAATGGGGGTTTATCGACCATTTTCTCATGGATCCATTCACTTAGAGCAAAATCTCCCAATAACTGAAACCTTATCTTGTAATTTGGGTACTTCAACAGCAATTTTGGCTTCAATTCCGAGATCAAGTAATCGGCTGTCTGACAGCACCTTAGGTAGGGGCTGAAATGAATGAAGATGTTCTTCTTGATGGAAGTTCCATCAGCGGAATCGGATTCAAATGCCTTGGATTGGTTGATTATGTCATCTGCCAACTCTTTGACTTGTTCTAATGCGTGCAATGACAACGATGGATCATATGGTGGGTAGTCTGATGTAACCAGGGATGCATTGGGATCTTCTAGTAATGCATGATCTATTCTTTGTCCATGCCTTGCAAAGTGTAATTCTGACATTGAAAGGGACCAAAGAGTATTAGTGAATCAACTTGACTTGGTGTGTGTAGTTATGGCTATCGAGAGATGAAACGTTGGTGATAGAAGGGTCCACAGTGGCATAAAAAAGTTATCTTTGATTTAACATGCAATCGCGCTTTATGACGGAGAAATCGACTTGAGACCACTACTAAATAATCACTCACTTTAAACACCCTAAAAGAATCTTTTAGTACCGCAGAATCAGGTTGAGAAACGTTTTGATTCACCAGCTTTGCCTCGTCTTCAATTATTCCATCGTACTTGATGCTCAACAACAATCCCCTTCCTGTACCTAGTAGGCTAAAGAGGTTAGCCTTTTTGCAATCACATCTGTATATACTGAAGATCGGGTCTTGTCTGCGATGTGATGTCATAAATCAAGGTTTTCATGTCGTTGTCTTATGTCGATTTTGGTGACCCATTTCCTTGACGACTTCTGTGTCGATTATGCCTTCCACACGATGTCGCAAGATAAGCGATAAACCGACATTAAATTCTAGCAAGTAGTATAACCAAGCAGATCAGGCACATCTACATGACTAAGGCAAAACGTTCTAGGAAAGGATGCTTTAGTTGCAAGAGATTGAAGATAAAGGTAAGTGCTAGGCTTCGCCAAAGTAAATTGATTTCAAACACGTTTTTACTAACAATTCGATAGTGCAATGAAGATAAGCCAATCTGTGAATACTGTCTACATACGAATAGACAATGTATATATCCCGACCCTCCGAAGCCTTCAGCTAGAGGGAAACTCCCTTCTCCACCCAAACTGAAATCCACTTCTCCAACTGACCAGAAATCCTGTTTATTACCTCAAATACTGGTTGCTTGGGATGAATACCAAAGTTTTCCAAATCAAAGCAGATTTGAAGAGCTTTCAATAGACGAGTTTGATTTCGATGAATTGTCAGCATCTTTGCTGACTCAAAGCACAGCTCTTCCAAATGCAATTCTGGAATCAACTACTTCGTCGGATCTACAAAGATATTTCTTCAATGAAGAAACCTACAATGCCCATAATATCTCTTCTTTTGATCAACTCATATACAGTCAAATCTTAAACAACCAAGCAGAGCAACTTTCCATATCCAGGTTCGAATTCCGTCTATTGAACTTCTTTCATAATTTCTGTATTCCCTTATTCTCCTTTGGAATCAATTTCGAAGTTGAAAAGGCCTGGAGGAGTCAAGTTCCCGGTTTGTTCTTGACAAGCCCATTAATACGGAGTAGTATCTTCTCATTTGCGGCTCTAAATTTGCTACCGTTATGTGACTTGAATCGATTGAATGAAATGGACATAGGCCGACTACAATATTTTGATCCTACTGATCTAACCGTTTATGAAACAAGTGGCGGTGGTGTCAACTTCAACCCCTTAATGAGTCTGGAGGTTAATTTGACTAACTTACATAAAAGCACAACTAATTATTTCTTGCAAAGTATCAATTTCACAAATTCAATCCTTGGTAATAGCAACCAAGGGGATAGAATCAACAGTGACAATGCTGCAGAGTTGACGATATCGTCTGTGCTTTTGTTTTCATATCTTTGCATGCAACCCAATAGTGCTACACCCTTAATATGTTTTGATAGATCTGAAACTGATGTGATATCGATAACGAAAGGTATAAGAGCAACACTTATAGAATGTGCACCAATAGTTGTCCAAACGAAACTTGCTGGTTTATACTTTTTAGGTGAGATTGAAATTGATACACCACCCCTACAAAAATCAACCTTCCCCCTAATAGTCAAGTTACACCGAGATCTTCAAGAGGCATTCTCCGTAAAGAATGAATTCAGTACCAAATCGTTTGACGAAAATGAGCTGCTAGAGGATTGTCTTTATATTCTTCATACCCTTATTTATAGATGTATTCGGTTGAGTTACCCTGTTCCGATGTTTCGATGGTTGTTACTCCTTCTGCCAGGATATCGTGAGATGTTGTATCTCAAACACTTTCTTGCTTTACGTATATTGTTCAACTACGCATGTCTAGCTCTCATGGGGAGGTTTGAGCTTTATAGTGATGATAATATCTGGTTGGACTATATCAGATGGTACAAGAAACATAATTGGGAACTATATGACACTTGGAAATACAGTTCAGATGCTGCGATGTTTGTGATTGCCCACGATAATTTGAACAAAATTAAGAATATTACACTCTTGGCCACTTTCGACCCTGAAGATCCCATGGTGATTGATTATTTAACTACATAGGCTCTTTTCCATTGATGTCCCGCCAGTGGTGGTGATAATAATTTCATGAATGAATAACTAACAAATATAAATGTCTTTTGGAGTAAGTACTTTTTATTCCTCTTCATCATCTCGAAGGTCCAAATGTTCCAATTGAACACCTATCTTCTGTGCTCTTTGCTTCTTTATCTTATTTGTCCTCGACTTGTCATCAGCAACGTATTGCTTCTCCATTCTCATTGAAAAATCAGCTGGAGTAGCTGATTCTGCCAAAATTTCTTCTGCTGCTTCGGAGTGCCCAGCGTTTGTAAATTGGAAGTCATTTTCTTTAGCCTTCAAGATATCTCTAATATCTTCATTGGCTACCAATTGGTTATGCAAACCAAAACTAAAGGCCCACTTCAAGTTTCTCAATCTCATGAAAAGGAACCATGAGTTTATTGCCAAAGATTTATACTTGGACAACTTAACATACGTGGAATCCATGATCAAGTCCAACATTTCCTTCCCTTCTGGTGAGCCTTTGTAGATTTCACGTCTCTTCGCAGGGTTCAGATACGCCTGCAAGGTGTAAAGAATATTTCTAAACACAGAATGGAATTCCTTCTTGTCCTTCTTCGATACTTTTTTCGACGATAAGTTGGTTAACCTCTCAAATATCGAAAACAAAGCTTCCTGCTCATAGTATGGGGCATTGGAATTGTAATCTTGATCATGGTCAACGTTGATGTTGTCATCATCTTCATCATCGTCCGGGTTGATGCTGTAATCATAAAGTTCATACATTATGGCAACAACTCTTCCAGCAGCCTTTGATATATCACGAAGTTCATCATTATCAACCAACGGCACAACTCTGAGAATCAAATCTTCAATAATCTCGTTAAGGTATTCGCCAGACTCAAGTAACGTCATGAGAACAGCCACCCCATGTAATGCAGAAATAGCAACAGATTCCTCGTCATCAACCTTGGTCCAAGCTTCCAAAACCAATCTCTTATCTTCATTCTTATCAAAAAGCGTAGAATGCTCTCTATCACCAGACACGACACTTTTCCTAGTTTCAATTGCTCCAAGAGCCAACGCTTCTGCACGCTCCATTAACCAATGGATCTTGTCATCTACTCCAAAATTGGATGAGCCATGGTGTAACACAAGCAATAAGGAAGTGTAACCTATAATCAAGTTTGATTTGTTCAGGTTGGACACAACGGTAGTAGCAGGTTCATCAATGAGCTTTTGGACATGGTTCAAGAAATCTGGGGTAATGAATTGACTGTTCTCATTGATATCACTGACAAGTGATGCAATCACAGATCTAAACAAGAAAAGGAACTCCGATTCTGTTCTATAGTCGCCAGAGTTGAATATTGCTACCAACTGCTGAATCTTGACTTCATCTATGTAGTGTGGAGTACCAGCATTTTCTTCATTATAAACCACCAATGGCTTACTCACAATTATCTTATACAACTGGGCCAATAGCAATTCTCTCGATTGAGTAGAAACCTCTGTTCTTGGCCTTGACAATGAAAACACTATTTCATTAAAAGTAGTCGACTCAGATTGGATTCTAGCCTTGCTGAGGGCCGTTGCATTTACTTGCTTTTTGTCACCAGCATCAGTTTTATCGACGAAGTTGGAGCCTTCATGGTTGACTGTTTGGTCCAATGAGGCTAGTTTATTGCTCAAGTATTCTTGGATTCTGTTGAAATCTACTTCAGTGTCCTCTTCATAATCAGAGTCATCTTCTGCCAATGGGGATCTTGTACGAGACTCAGCTCTAGAGCTTGCGTTTGAAGGAGTTCCATCTCTTCCAATGAACTTCTTTCTCCAGGATTTAGAATTCATATTTTTTGTACTTAATATCTTAGCTTTTCAGGGAGGTTAGCGTGCTTCTATGGGGTTTGTATAGCTTTATATTGCTTTGATCACCTTGTGGAATGATTAGAAGAAGTTGAGTTACAAATGAGAATTAGTCATTGAAAATATTCTGCCTATTGTCACGTTGGGATTTGGAAGCACCAATTTTTCAGTTTGATGAAAGAGAGGGAGAGGACTCAGAGACAGGCAGGGGTTTGCAGGGTAGTTTGCACGAGAGGAGGATAATTATATGGATTCTAAGAGGCATTGTTGTTTAATTGACCTTTTATTAGGAGAATTATGCTTTTAGAAAGTACTGGATGGGAGTAGGGCACTGGATGGGAGTAGGGCACTGAATGGGAGTAGGGCACTGAATGGGAGTAGGGCACTGACTCCTGGGAGTGAATTACCAAGTAGATGGCAGACTTGGTGGCGTGTGAATTCGTGGTTGGAACTATAGTACTGTATGGACTGTGGGGTACTATTTAGACCGTAGAGATCTGGTTGACCACATAGTACTGGTGGTCACTGAAGTACTGGCAGGTTCTGTAGAGTACTAGAATAACCTTGAACATTGGAATACTCGTAGGCAGCACTATTCAGCTCGAAGAACCTAAATAGGCTACACAGCAAGGCGAGCAGTCTAAGTTTACGTACCTTTAGGACATTCACCACTATCAAAATTGAACCTCGTTCGGCAACACATACACCTTATCCCCGTTCTCTCGAACAGTCTCATTATTTTCATCTCGTGCCAACAGCTTTCTCATGTCAAATGCATCTATTTCGTCATCAATCCGATTTCGATCCTCTGGTGCATCTCTCCCATAATACCCAACAACTCTTCTGAACACGCTGTATCCAAGCTTTTCGTATAGTTGACGCCCTAGCTTGTTTGTAACCTTCACAAACAAATCCACGAACATCGTATTGTATGGCTCAACACTTGTTAATTTCTCCAACTCCAAGCATAAGTCTGATGCTAAACCTAGTCTCCTATATTGGTCTTGCACAGTCACTGCTGTGATATGAGTATGCCATTCTTTTTTGGAAACATTGCCTTCAGTTTTGCCCATCATATACCCACTAATCTCACTGGTTTGGTCGAACCCCAGGTAAACCTCAGTAGACTTGAAGAATAGAGATGGCCATTCCGTAAGGTACTGAGTGTAGAATGAGATGTTAAAGTTCTCAGTTAAGGGATCCAAATTCACTGGATTGAAATCAAACAAGTCTTCGATTTGGAATGGCTTTATTGACGTCATGGCTTAAGTTACTGTTGCCTTCTTGTTCACCTGCTTGACCTACTTCTTGAAAACCTTGAAACAACCTCTACTTCTACACTTCCATTCCTGGTACAGCCACTGTAGATCAAGATAAATCGATGTCCGGGTAACTTTTCACTCCCACCGTCGAGTCTAAAGCTATAAACCTATGATGAAAAAAATTCCTAACACTACCTTCTCCACTAAATATCTACAGAATAATACAATGTACGGTGGTCCATCTAACGAAGAAACCAAGAAGTTGCAAGAGCAATACGCTTACGAAACCCTCAAGTTCTCAGGGTTGATTGCTGGTGCCTTGTGGGTTGCTCCAATCGTCTTCCACTACGTCAAGAAGCAATTCTAAGTTCTTGATGTCATGTATCATTTAACGCATATTTAATGGGTATATAACTAAGGTAGTCCAAATCTATCTGTCTGTTGCGTATCAAGTCATGCTTATATAACCTTATCGTCTGTACATATCTGTCGAAAAGCTACCAATAACTACTGTATAATATCATGAATCTTCAATGAAAGAGTTTATTACCAAATGGAAATACTAATTTTGTAGCTGAATTTCATTTATTATTAATCCTCATCATCACTCAAGTTTATCAAATCTTCTCTTAATTGACTGATTTTATTAGCCAAATTGATAAATTGCATTCTCTCCGAAATCTTAGATGCTGCTGCCAATGCCTTGTCGGTCTTAATCAACTTAGCAATACTTAATGCACGGTTTAGTTTGGATTCTTTACAAGCACCACCAAACATCATCAATAAGGATTTGTCAAACATCATACTGTAGTCAGTCAATCTTTGCATAATAATTTCATTATCGTCCTCGATGGTTTCATCATTGAGCGAATCATTCACCAATTTACCCATGGTCAATGCCCTCAAGAAGATTTCCTCGGGGTTTTCCTTGTTGATCTCTTGCAAATCTTCATCGGCTTCGTCATCTTCATCATCAAAGAGAAGGTCATCGTCATTCTTTCTCTTCTTCTTGCCATTCGATTTGTGCACATAAATAGGTAACTTCAACTCTAGCTCAATAGGTAAAGGTAACGGAAACCCAGGGAAATGGTTATTATTCTTTAAAATCAAACAATTTAATTGATCTTTGTACAAACCCAAAGGCCAACACCTCCAATTCTTTTTGTTTGCATTGCTACCATATTCAGTAATGGAATTAGTACAGTTCAAAATAGGTATCCACTTCGAGTTGTTCGTCTCACGCCACGATTGCAAGACCATCAACGTATCATCATTTCCAGACACCAAGCACGGATCATTATATTCGTTGAAGAAAATACCCTTGATCAACGGTGCATTTGGTTCAGTGGCCATCTTGAGTGGTAATATTACATTTTGCTGAACAAACTTGTAGTCTTGGTTAATGTCAATTATTGAAAATGTGTAAGAATTGTAGTTGATCTCGTTAATGACAAACAAGACTGAATTGGCTGACGAGATCAACGTGACAATAGGTAATGTCTTTATTATATTGATGCACACACCATACAAGTTGAATATTCTCAAATACCCAATACTGGTGCCAATAACAATAAGAGAATTATGATTGTTCTTTCCTGCTTCGTACGGAACATGCGTTAAACTCACGGAAGTGATGTACTCATTTTTTAATAGTGGGATTTGGCTCTGCCAGGAATCTTGTTCCGAATCGTGATTTCTGTAATAGATTTTCCCGTTGTTAACGTTTCCATGGTCTTTGTAACCAGAATAACTCAATAATATCCCACTTGCATTGATTGAACATAAATCGTAGGAACAGTAATCGATGAAATGATAGTCTTTATGGATTGATCGGTCGAAAAATGAAACTGTAATGCTTTGTTGTCCTAGAGATTCATTTAATAAGTCTTTAACAGACCATGCATAACCGATAGAGTTCATAAATAAGTATCTTCTGTCGGCATTGGCAGTCAGCTCTCTACTTATTTGCGAAGACCAAGGGGTAGACCCAGGTGAATAAGGTTTAAGGCTCTCTTGATGTTGTGGTGTCGCATATGAATGGTACCCATTTGGTTTAGAACGCTTAATCCTTCTGTATTCTGAAGGGTCTTCTAAATCATGTTCATCAGCAAAATTGTCTCCAACTTTTCCTGCGGAAGCAAAAACGTCCTCATCATCATCATCTGCATCAATAACCAAGGAGTCTTCTTCGTGGAATGCATACCCATTATTCTTCTTGGCCTTTGGCTCTGCTTCATCGTCAGTTTCGCCAAACAAACCATCATCTGATTCTTCAACTGCCTCATCAAGAAATAAAGAACTCACCTGGGCCTTGGTATTGTTTTCGTTAGCATTGATTGCTGGAGTAGTTGCGTCTTCTACAACTTCTTTGAACCTCAATACTTCACCGTTTGAAGTACCAATTATTAAATCATTAGCCTTCCAAATTAAATTCAAAGGCACGTATCCTTCAAGATCAAAGGACTTAGATAAAACTTTCACCTTTGAGTTGAAATCAATAATGTGGAATTTGAAGTCAATTGTCAATACAGCAAGGTATTTTAAATTTAAAGACAACTTGAAATCAATAACCTTATCATCCAAAGTGAATTCTTTGACCAGTTCCAGCCAGTTCGATCTATTGTATACTTGAATGCAATTCGAATTTGATGGAAATAAGCAATACTTTCCATTAGAAGACCAATGAGGCATCGTTGCTATCAATTCTTCATTATGTTCTTCTCTAAAATCTATCCTATCCATCGAAGTGTTAATCTTAACAGGCAAGATATTCTCCAAGGTTCGAATCAAATTAGGTAACTCATTAATAACAGAGTAGATCTGAACATTACCATTTGACAAACTAACGGCCAATAACTCACCAGTGAAGTTATACGATAAATTAACCAACTGATCTGGCAAGGTAATTTCCGTAGTCAGCTTATCATTTTCCATGTCTATGATAGCCAATTTGTTAACATCGCCTCCGCATAAGATACGTTTACCTTCGTTGATGAATACACAATCTCTTAACGGTAGTTCAGATCTGTAAATGGTTCCCTTATTGATGTTATCGCGTAAACTGATCAATTCCAAGCTCCCACTTGTACCAGCAATAATCAAATCGTCTCCATGGTTGGAAAGTGAAGTTAAGTTCTCCAAGACGTCTATTGATTGGGGTTCCAAGTCTGCTTCTTCAGTGTTGAATATCTTGATCAAACCCTCCGAGTTTCCTATCACAAGTCTTTCTGAGCCGTCACAGTAATACGGCAATGAATTACCATCGGGAAACGCGGTGATCTTATCCTCTATCATTGTATAACCTTGCAAACTAACGATCTGACACCCTTACACGTCTTATGGTGAAGGTGTTATTGAAATTTTGCTTCGATGATTTCAGACGCGTCGCGACATACGGTCGCGACATACTATCGAATGAAAATACAAGTGCCCAACTACCAACAGATCCAATGCACTCGTTCTAAGTGGTAATCTGATGGTTGACGTAATCACAGACGCTAGAATAACTCCAAGGGGTACATGGCTTCATTCTATCGGATCTGATTACAAACTGTTTTGATTTTGACCTCAAATTAGATGCACCTATGGTGTTCCAGTTGTGGCTTTTGTAATGTGACAGAAAACTGCAGTCCACTAGGTCAACCAAGCGGGAAGATAGACCAGGGAAGATACAACAACGCTGTAACCAGCAGAAGGGATGAACCGTTGTCATTGATTCATGGTTGTTCCCTCCCCTTTGCTTGGTGATCATGATGCTTCGCCAGATGATGCAAGAGCGCAAATAAATCAGAATTGTGGATCTGTGGAGTCATTTTGCAGCAATTGTTGCACAATTCAGATCAATGGAACTCCACATGTAGATCAGTGAATCCTTTAAAAAGAACGGAATATCTTTCGAGTTGGCTTCCAGAACAACTAAGAAATAGAGTTGAAGCTGTAAATGGAAGATCCTTCTCACTTATTGAAGAAACAGCTGTACGAAGTTCACCAACGTGAGAGCTTCTCATCTATATCGCTGGGTGAAAACTACGAAGACGAATATGTGGCTCAAGAGAAAAGCTTTGTACGTAAGTTAGATCGTTGGTTATTGCCATACATTTGTCTAGGGTACTTCATCAAAAGCCTTGATGCATCGAACGTATCCAATGCATACGTCTCTGGGATGAAAGAGGAGTTGGAAATGGTGGGAAATCAATACAACTTACTCTCCACTTTCTTCAACCTAGGTTATGTTTCTGGCCAAATTGCATCTCAAGTCATAATATGTTTTGTCAGACCATCAATATGGTTACCATTAATGGAGGTTGGCTGGTCTATGCTTGTGATTCTGTTAGTATTCACGAAGGAATTGCATACTTGGTATGCCATTAGATTTGTAATTGGTTTAATGGAGGCATCTGCATTCCCTGGGTTGATTTCGCTCTTGGGTACTTGGTACACCGGTCCTGGAGAATTGGTACTAAGAAGTTGCATATTTCAATCATTCTCGCTGTTATCGCTGATATTTAGTGGCTTCTTGCAAGCATGGCTTTACAAGTACTTAGATGGGTATCTTGGGATCCCAGCATGGAAGTGGATCTTCATCATCGATGGGATAATTGGAATCCCAATTGCTATATATGGAGTATTTGCAATCCCAGACCACCCAGTGAACTCCCGTGCAATGTGGTTGACAGAGCTGGAGAAGAGGATGTCAATATTGAGAATGCATGCTAATAATAGACAATCACCTCTTGATTTAGGCAAGGCTGGGGTCCTTAAGGAAATCTTCAGCAAAATATTCAGAAGTTGGCCTGTGTACTTATTTTCAGCATTATACATGAGTTATTCCGTTGTTTCAAAGTTGCCGAGTTATATGAACCTCTGGTTGAAATGGACTGGTGATTACACAGTTGAACAAATCAATATCATACCTGTATTTGGAAGTATATTGGTTGGTGTCACGACAGTTGGTGGTGGTTATCTCATTGCACGGTGCAATGTGAATCAGAAGAAGTTAACGGTAATAATATTGGGGTTAACACTTGTTGGTGCAATCATTTTACTTAAAGTAACAAAACAAGGACACAACTGGATTGGAATGTGCGGTTGGTATTTGACACATTTAGAGAGCTGCGCTGGTACGCTAATCATGACGCTCATCAATCAAACAATAACCTATTCGTATGAGCAAAGGTTAATCGTTATTGGAATAGTACAAACACTTAGTTTCTTGACTCTGGGTTTGATTCCATTATACATTTTTGATCTGAGTAAAGCTCCAAACTATCCTATTGGATACCATGTTGCAGTTGGTCTTGTGGTTCTACAGGTGTTGGGGATATTCTTAGCTGATTACATTATTCATAGGGAAAAGTCGAGGAGATGGTTCTTGTCTCCAATCTCTTAAGGTGTTGTTAGCTGATTGCATTATTCATAGGGGGAACTCAAAGAGATGGTTCTTAGAAGATTATCCATTTGTTATATAATATATTAGACATAAAAGAAGAAGAATAGACACTTGTAATAGACGACTCCTCAGTAACAACCATACACTCACAATCATACACTAACAACCATACACTAACAACCATACACTAACAACCATACACTAACAACCATACACTAACAA